>JABSTR010003166.1:0-59124 GCA_013339765.2 Haemaphysalis longicornis | reverse complement strand
GAATAGCTGAATAGTTTTGAGTTGTTGAACCATCACTGCGCACAGATATATAGCTACAATACAAGATATGAGAGCACCCTTACCTCGTGCAGCGTGACTATCTGCTCCAGGTCATCACCAAATAGGAGACCAGCAGTGGGATCAGGCAGATTGAATCAGTAGTTTCCTTGCCAAGCTTAGTTACAGCCTGTTCCATCCTCAGGGCCACTCCAGAACGCACTCACTCTTGGAGGAGGAGCGAATGAACGACACCAACTCTGCCACTTCCTCTTTTGGCACGCTGCTGAGATTCCCCCTGAGAGTGACACCTGTGAGCCTAAAGAATTCACAGTACTAACGGGGCACCACTATTCAATAAAACAAAATTGCATTTACCATTGGAGTTTTTTTCACACGCAAGGTATTTAAGCCTAGTTTAAGCTTACCCACTCAAACTATACATGAACCTTTGTTTTGAGGTGATAAGACATACTTGGCGAAATCAGCACAAGACGCACACAAAGACAAATACTGATGCTTCCGAGAAACTGAAAGTAATGTTTTGTTCGTTGTTGAGGTAAATGGTGTCGTCGTGGAGGGTGGTGAAGGACCCGATGACGAGACGAGGCAAGTAGATGATGAAGAAAAAGAAGTCTATTTACACTTATTTACATAGACGATGAAGCATACATAAGACAAAAGGAAAACTGGATTACAATTAAGAGGCGCCGCAGCGCGCAAAGGGGGGTATCGCGGCACGATCCCTGGTGGGGGCCCGGAGGCCAAAAAGGTGCCAAACCGCCGCACGGTTGGCTGATAGGTGCGTGGGGTCCTGGCGCCCAGAAACCGCCACGGGAGCGAGTCTTCGTGCGACCGCTCGCAGTCGCAGCTCTCGACAATCTCATTGAGGCATGCGCGAGCAGAGCGTAAGAAAAGCCACCTCCCCACAGCAGCGCGCATGCCAATTAGGGTTTTGACCTCCGCTCCGCTCCTCTCCGTCCCCGAAGGTCAGGAGGACAGGAAAGCCTTCCCCGACGCCGCGTAAAAAGCCGCCGGCGAGGCCCATACAAAGGGTTGCGACTCGCTGGCGTCTGCGGAGGCCGCCCATCGCTTCCACCCAAGGAGCGGGTCACAACAAGGCCACAAGAAGGGAGGGGGGTCATCGTCCTGACGGGGCTCATCGGCGCTGTCATCATTACAGCTCCCCTGTCAAAAGCCTGTGTCAGGACTGCTTGGACTACTACAGCGACAAAAACAAAGTGATTACAGCGCCGTCACACAAGCAAGCTAACAAAAACCGCGAGGAATATCCCTTGAGGACTCCATGTATGCAAGCGAAATTTGCGCGTCCGAGCAAATCACAAAGTGATCGCAGGCTCGTGTACTTCCTTGAGTACAACGGTCTTCTTGAGAGCTGCCAGGCAGGCTTCAGGGCAGGGCGATCCACGAATGATCAACTCGTAGCTCTTGAATCGTATATTAAAGATGCCTTCGTGCATAAACAGTTTTGCGTAACTGTGTTTTTCGACCTCGAGAAGGCCTACGACACCGCTTGGCGCTACGGGATCCTCAGTGACCTGAAGTCTTTCGGTGTTTCGGCCCATATGCTCAACACACTGGCTAGTTATCTGTCCCAAAGAATGTTTCGCTTGAGAGTTGGTAACGCACTGTCCAGGATTCATGTGCAAGAAAACGGCGTGCCGCAAGGTGGAGTTCTAAGCTGTACTCTTTTTATAATTAAAATGAACACTCTTGGGAAGGCATTCAGCACGACGTCGCAACGCTCGTCTCTTTTGTCGGTTATTTCACGCAGTTTCTTTTTCCATATCACCGAACAATTGGCACCGCTGTCAAGTTTGCACAAGAAGGGCGTCCCTTCTATTTTCACTGTCGCTGACCAGCGATCGCCTTTCTCGGCGTTAAGTGATAACGCGTCAATCCAGAAATGTTCTTCCTGGGCTTCAGCTGCTGCAAGCCTGTCTGTGCTTACGCGCGCCTTATCACATTTCGTTCTGCACGCGACAGCGAAATGATTTCTTTGGGCACACTTGTTGCATGTGCGTCCTTTCGCCGGGCATCTGCGATTAGCCTCGTGCTTTCTGGAGCACCGGCCGCAACGCCTCAGTTCTTTTCGGAGACTGCATTGATATTCGATTTGCCATGCGCACCTGCTTGAATTGCCTCGCACTGCTATTTGCCCTGTTCTCGGGTGCGGCATATTTCCACTGTTTTGGCAAAATTCCCGTTCTCCGAAATAAGCCTTTCCTGAAGCTTTTTATCGTTCACGCCAAGGATAATTCTGCTCCGTAGCATGCGTTCTTCCATTTCGCCAAATTCGCAACTCTTGGCCAATACCCTCAGTTCGGTTAGCCAGTCATTAAAGCTTTCACCGCTGGCCGCGTATTCCAAAACGATACTCGTGGTACGCCAGGTTAAGTGACGGCTTGTAGAATGCTTCAAACTTCTTGTTTAAGACCGCTATGTCCGACTTCTCTTCGCCTTCCTCAAACACAAACGTGCTGTAGGTTTTACGAGCATCCTCTCCAATAACCATGAGAAAGGTGGTGGCCTGCACCTCTTTAGGCTGCTGGTTCAGGCAGGTAGCCGCGGCGAACAGCTCGAACTCCTGCTTCCACGTTGTCCAGCTCTGCCACACGTCCGCGGAGGTATCCAGGGCTTTTGGGGGTGGAAGTAGCGGGGTGACCGGGGCTGCTTGCTGGCGTGGTGGGTCGGCCATGGCGAAGTTCTGCGAAGCGAAGCTGAAAGCCACCCGGCGTGGCTTGCTATCTCGTGGATCCGCTGCTGTTGGCCGCCGCTGTCGCTCTTGCTATCGGCCGTCGTCGCTCTTATCGGCCGCCGCTGCCACCATGTAGCACGCACGAAGGCTGGTCTGGCAATCAGAATTTATTGACAGAGACGGGCGCTTATATACACGGCTCGGTAGGGGGCGTATAACAAGATACAGGCAAGCGTGCATGACTGCGCACGGTTACACTCACATGATGGAGACACTGATGCAGCCACAGATGCCACCCTCTTGTTGCTGGGGGCGGCAACATGGCAGCTAAGATGAAGTGGTGCAGGTAGCTCGAACTGCTACCTTGTTTTTACTCTCTCAAATGACCTTCAATCCACAAATAAAGTTGCACATGCGCGAAAGCACCTGATAATGCGGTCGGAAGTGGCAGTGCAAATAGTCATTCAGGCCCCTTGTGGAAGAGGCAATCAAATATCTGCCGTAGCAGTAAGCTCGTAACGCGATTGCATGTGTTTGAAAATGGTTCCATGGGTGTGCTTCGCCTTATTGGAAGTAGTAGTAAGCCCATCTCACTGTCGCGGAGTGCAGTACTAACCGTGTCGCGGTGCTGCGGTGCCTTGCTGCTTTGAAATCGAATAAAGCTTTTGGCTGGGGAGCAACGTCCCTCGCTCTAGTTGGGAGTGACTTACTCACGCATCGTAGTGCTGTGAGCCAGAGGATCAGACAGGCCACCCGAATACAAAATAACATGTTTTTGCTTGTTACAAGCAGGTAATTCAGTAAATTCATGTACCTGATTAAACCAAACCTAGAAAACAATCAGTTTGTACAATGAAATAACTTACTCTGCGCAACGTTGAAGAGCTCCAGATGGGCAAAGGGTTTCTTCCACTTTTGCCCGAACAAGCTGAACTGCTACCCAATGGAGTCCGTGAAAAGCTGAGCCAGCACTCTGGCACTCCCTGATTGAGGTGTAGTGCCTCCAACACCAGCAAGCTGATGAACCTGTGGGAAGTCGGAGATGTATGGTGCTATCTGTGCAAGCTTGTGCTCGCAACTGAAGGAGGCAAAACACATTTAGAATTCACGCAACAAAATCGAATGGTCATAAAGCTTGGTGGCCCTAACTCACACAATAAATCGCTCAGTGCAAGATGAAAACCTTCACTTTTAACACATGTTTTTGTGGAAAAGGAACCATTTATAAAGCACGGGAAAAAGAAAATTGAGAATTCACATTCAGACTGCTACCAAAGGCTTTTCTGATGTCATAAGTGCAGTGACATTATGGATACCAGGCAAAATGAAGCTAAAAATTTACAGTGGCTCCAGCTATACCTAAGAAAGTCTCCATGAGCCGACACAAAGTCTAACTAGCAAAAAACAAAATTTTATGGTTTTACCAGTTGCTTTGAGAACCCGGCATTGCACCGCAACTTTGTCTCCATTGCAGTTACCTCTTCCTCAGTTTTTAAAGGAAGAGGTATGATGTCATCTTTTGGCATGCCTTGTTCGTTCTTGCTCAGGATATCTAATACAGTCTTAAGCTTCTGCTTCACTACGCATATTTTTCGAAGTATTAGAAGTGAATTATCTGAAAGCATAGAAGAAAAAAAACCCAAACCATTAACGACTATTGTTGAAATGAGACTTTTGCTGGCTATCTGATTGCAAGACAATTATTACAATTGAAGAGCTACTTTTCACATGCATAAATTAAGAAAGGAATAGCCCAAACTCAATCTGTTAGCTACCCTCAGGAAACAAAAAGTCAAACACGAACAGATGGGCGAGTTGGTAGGGATACATGACAACTTCCCCAGATAGCTTTTGTCGGTGCTCGAGCACTATCAAGACAAAGCTGCTTCTGAAGTGCCCTAAACGTACTATTTGCTAATGGACGTCCCTATACACCATTGTTCATAAGCAGCCGGGAAAGGACGAAAATACTCTCAAACCAGTTCTCTCGGCGGCCGACCAGCGTTAGCGTTGCCTGTGCGCGCTGGGCTGCTAACATCGCTCGGCGCGGTGTTCTCCGCTGCATAGTTCAGGAGTATTTCGCACCGTATGCTTAGTTTTTGCGGAACTTTCAACTGTTTTGGACAATGCTGCGATGCCGTTCAAGGCGCAAACGTCGCTTGGTCAGCACTGCGTGGTGGTGGGTTATTGAACAACCAGAGAAAGCTAGAAACAGTCGCCGACAGCATGCATGTGCACGACACTGCCCGGAGAAAATTCAGTGCGGTTGCGGCGTGTTTTTGCTGCATCGCTTCCCAACGCACACCGAGTTGAAATATTGGTGGATGCCGTTGAGAAATCGCAACGACTTTGTACCAACGACCAACTCCAGGGTTTGTTGGGTGCACTTGGACGGCAAGCAGACAGAGCAAAATCCATTTATTCACACGCAAAGCTGCGACAGGGAACGGAAGCCCCTGAAATGTTAGAAGCAACTTTATCCTTTACAGTACAGCATTGATTGGTTGGTTGATTGATTTATTGATTCATTATGGTGTTTAACGCCCCGACGCTTCATGGGTGATGAGGCGCGTCGTAGTGGAGGGCTCCGGGTTAATTTTGACCACCTGGGGATCTTTCACGAGCGCTGATACGATACAACATTACAATAACTTCTGGTTCCGTGTAGTCAATTTAAAATACCATATATTGTTTGGTCATTACAGCCGATTGGCATTAAACCATCCCCTTTTTATCTAATCTAACCTTTAAAATCACTGCGTTTTGTTTACTTTTTTTCAGGCCAACGCATTACACTGCCAAACGATATGAAAGGATAACTTTCCCCGTCGCACACTGCTGGTCAATAGCAGGATAAGCAGGCAGCCCAATGTGGAAACGCAGCTCGAGATACGCGTGAACGCTGCATTTGGAAAATAGCTCAGCCTGTTCCCAACGGGTCAAGGAAAGCTTCGAATCCTTTTGCTGTTGTCACGGAATCTAAAGTATACAATTACAAAACAGATACTGGTGGTCGCGTAAAGCATTTTTGGTGGAAGCAGCGGTTTTCACAAAGGTGGGCTCCGAGCGACAGGCCACATGCGCTGCGCAGAGATAGGTCAATCATGATCACGATCATGATCAACCAATGTTAACTCGCCCGAACGTCGACCTTTCTGCTCAACCTTCGAATAGTAATTCGACTGGTTGTGCGGTCGTGTTATTTTCCGCCCAGCTAATTTCGTTTCGTCAGTAACCGTCATAAGTCTAGTTAAGAAAGCTTATATTTCATTGTAATGTCAACAGCGTAGCAGTCGCCTCGTCGAAAGTCCATCGCGTGCACGGATCACCGTGACCCACATATGCTGTGCGCGCTCCGCATTCGACGTCCGCGCTTCCGTAAACATGACTAATCGGTGAACATAACAAGCGCGGTGGCATTGAAAACATGTATTTACTCCCCGATGCCGATTTCTATGTCAGTCGGTGCCATACCGGTACGTTTGCATCGCGGAACTCTGGAGCATTACCGGCACCACCACCACACTGCTGCTGCTTCTCGCAACAGCCGGGGTCGGCATTTTCCCCTCTGGCAGCAAATTAGGACCTAAAATCCGTCCGCAGATGATAAAAACAAAACAGAACACACACACACACACAAGCACTGCAACCGCTAACTTAACGCCAAACCACTACGGTTCACTCGGTAATGCACGGATACCGAGCAGACGCACGGAAAGAACGGAGCACTTAACAGCCCAGTGCGGAGGTTTCGGTGGTCGCTTCATAGACGGTGCTAGCGTCCGGTCAGAAAAAGCAAATGGTGGCGCCCACCTCTAGCAAGGAAAATGGTGTATAACAAGCTTTTTAGGGCGCGGAAAGGCAATAAGAAGCGAAAGAGAACTAAAACACTGCATGAGCCCCTATCAGCCACGCAGCACTCATCCCATAAAAACCGCAAAGAAGTGGCGGCAGGCGGCACAGCAATCGCAAACCTGGAAGCAAACCTGGAAATCTCCAGTCGCGTCTACAATGGGCTACAGGTCCTGCACCAGGCTTGCTGCAACATTCCATTCGCTCGGTGAAAGGCAGCTCACACTGGTTTCAGATGTTGCCATTTCAAGGGACACGGAATCTTTCAAATCTACCAAACGCGTCAAGATGGCATGTTCGCTGTTCCAACGTGTTTCTACATCTTGAATGAGACTTACATCTGGCAGCTCCATGCACTTCTAGCAATCTTTCAGCCTCCGAGTTGCCTGAGCACTATGCTTGTAGTGCCCTACTATGGCTCGTGCCTTCTTGCACAGCCGAGACACGGCAGGCGTCTCTTCTTTGGCGTCCCTCGCTGCCAGCTGAAAAGTGTGTCCCAAGCACTGCAGACGGGTCAATCCACTTGGCGTATGGCTGCGCGAATATTGCGACCATTGTCTGTGACCACGTACACAGGCACGTTGGTGAGATCGAGAGGCCAGTTCTGGGTGATTTTGGTCAAGCAGGTCTTTATGTTGGGTGCAGTGTGGCTTTCTGGCAAGTGAGCGCACGCGAGAGTAAATGCCTGATGGTGAAATTCGGCGTCATGTTGTGGCATTTCAAAGCGATGTAACTTTCATTGGCCCTGGACGTCCACATGTCAGTGGTGAATGTGATCGACTCCACTGAGTTCGCCATGTCAGAAGCGATTTCAACCTTGAGTGAGTCAACTGTGCTTTGGTACAGCTCCAGGATTACTGTTCTTGAAAACGTAGTCCTGTGCGGGACCTTGTACTGGGGCTGCAGGTGATGCATCAAGTCTTGAAATCCTTTGTTCTCGACGAACGCGTACGGCTGCAGGTCCTTCGCGATCGTGCGTGCGATGAAAATGGTGGTCTGTTTTCTAGCACTCTCTGACAAGAGGCCATGCCTAGCAAGGTTTGTTGGTCTGCGCCTTTAGACCGCTGGTTTGCCTTGGCTGAATCTTGAATCTCCAAGTAGTGAACGTGGTGTTTGCTCTTCAAGTGATTCAAGAGCGGGCTTGTCGTGCTTGCCGGCGTCTTGAGCGTGGAGCCGCATTTCTTGCAGATGGCAGAGGACGGATTTGCCTTCTTAAAAAACTTCCAAATTACGTTTCTTTTTTCACCGTGGCTATTCATGCTGAGTAGCACGGCACGCGGACGTTACACAGGAGAAGAATCACGGGCGTGCGACGACCATGGCGAGGACCGTCAGATTGGCTACGGATAGGCGTCGAGAAAGGGTCTAGGACGGGTGATGCTAGTGTGTTACAGCAAGGCCAGAATCACAGAAATTTAACACGACCATAATTATACGCTATTTTACGGCTGCACAGTCGTGTGATCAAATTAATTAACAAAAGAAAAACGCTATTTTACGGCCGACTATCAGGGTGGAAGAGTCAGTGTCATCGCCATCACAAAATGGCGTCGTCGTAGTAATTTGTTCGTTTTGTCCCGAGTGGGACGCATCGTATGTATTTGTTTCCAATGACGTGAAAACGGCAGCGCACTTCATTATTACAAAACCCGTATGTGAGGAACGTTTTCTGCACGCTGAAAACTGCTGTGTCGCTCTTTTCAGTGTATGCCAGTGACGCAAAAAAATCGAGGAACTATTTGATTACATGTCGGCAATGAAGTCTCTGCGGGCGAAAAGGAGGAATTTGTTCAAACCTCAAAGGCAACTTTTCTGGCCGAAAACGGGTCGCTGGCAGTTGTTTGACCAAACACTTTCGATGTTAGGGTCAGTAAGGGCGACACTAATCTAGCCGCAACTTTGGCAGCGTTCGGAATATTCGTCACGTCGAATTATTCGAAAGTCCGAATGCTGTGTATTCGAAAGTCGAATCGAGTTATTCGGGCAAGAAATATTCGATTTGAATGCGAAAATCGAATATTCGAACACGTCTAAAAATTATTGGGTGAACTTTTTAAGAATGTGATAGCCTACTTGGGCCTTTTGTTGAACTGTTGAAATTTGCGCCTGCACCCTGTCACATGTATTGCATCTTCAAAAGCTCATTTCACTCTCTCTCTATGGCCAGGAGCCTACTTGTTTGTCCCGATCGATACATTTATCCTTCAAGGCGGCTTGTATAGGACGTGGCAGCCCCCCCACACTCCTTCAGTGTTCCACTTTCTTGGGGTGCATAGAATTCCTCCTTCTCACAGCCCTCCTGCAAACCTCCTCCTGCACTGATATTTCCTTTTCCTAGTATGTGATCACCAGCTTGCACTTGCTGTGCCCACAGCTTCCACTTTTTTGTACCATTACTTTTTGGCACTTCACGCCGTGTGTGCTTGGTGCAGATATATGTAAAGCTTTCACACTAAAAGGTCCAATAACGAGTAAAAGACTAAAGCTTGTAACAGTTCCCACTACACAATGTATGGGATGTACGTGGTGCAAGTTTAGATGAGGGCCTAGAGTGAGAGTGTTGCCTGGTGAAGGTTGTTGGTTATTGCTAGTGACCGAGTCAACTCGAGTGTTCTAATGGTAGCAAGGTGGGCAATGGTTGTTCTGAGGTTTCATGCAGCCAGGAAACAGTTCCTAGGTCCTGGTTAAGGCGGAAACGCATGGCCTTTCTTTAGTGTTACTGGAGTCTTGCAGTTTTGGGAGTGGTGAAGAAAAGGCCCGCATGTGGTCATTGGAGGATTGGACTAGCCACATTCCCAACATTCGAAGGCTTGTAAACGTTTATAAACCACTCCTTGTGCCAGAGTTATTCTTCTCTTCTCTACATCTCACTTTTGTGCCCAAGGACTGGTGCATTTCAGTCATCACAGCCTTTTAAGACATGCCTATACGTTAATTAGCCCCCAAATTTCTGTTTCATCTAAAACAGTGCACAGTAGGGGTGTAGCCAGGAGGGGGCAGGTGTTGTGATGTCAGAATACCCCCCAAAATTTATGCATGCTGAAAAATGACGTATATTGTTTGGGCAATTAGTGCAGTCGCGCCTTTTTTTTCCTGTTGCTGTATAACACCCCTGAAATATTTGTCTGCCACTTCACTAGTGCCTAGCATGACAGAAAAGAAAGTGGAAGGTGTTTTAGCGACACGATGTCAGTAACACATAGCATTTTGCTTAAAGCCAACCTGTCAGATGCTGCTACGAGCCTGGGTGAATGCCAGAGTGCAGAATCTATAACACCTACGTTGAAATGAATTTCTTCCACACCATCTTGGCTGCAGCATTTCACAGACTTCAAAATTATCTGACAGTATTAACACAGAAACATGGAAAATGTTTGTGTTATTGGTGTAACAGCATTTTTCTGTGCATGCAGGAGAAAACAAGTTGAAGAGTATTGGAGTTACTTTTGCCTTGCGTCAATGCAATACAAACCATTAGCAATATTTGTAGTTGGTATATCACCCCAAGTGCTTCAAATCAAAGTGCAGTTATTGGCTTAGGAACGGACGCTCCAAAATCCCAATTCCCACCTTCTCATCCATTTTGGTAGCAAAAAGAATACCCACAAACTGGTTAGAAAGAAAGACAACTTTTACCTCTTTGAATAAATGTGGAGCTGAAAACAAAGAGTACTCTACTGTTAAAGAATGTTTTACTCATTTACTTAAAACAATTACCAAGCATTCCTGAAAAATTGGCACTTATTAAAATTCTCTCGATTGTCATGGAGAGTGCAGCAGAAGGTATCACTATTTACTGGCTGCCTTAATTGGAATCCTCTCACCCAAAGATGGGAGAAGAAATTTCGCCCATCTCCCTTCCACCCTCTTTTAGCTGTAACAGCTAAATACATTAAAAGGTTGCACTTTTGAATAGTTGAATAGCTGAATAGTTTTGAATAGCTGAACCATCACTGCGCACAGATATATAGCTACAATACAAGATATGAGAGCACCCTTACCTCGTGCAGCGTGACTATCTGCTCCGGGTCATCACCAAATAGGAGACCAGCAGTGGGATCAGGCAGATTGAATCAGTAGTTTCCTTGCCAAGCTTAGTTCCAGCCTGTTCCATCCTCACGGCCCACTCCAGAACGCACTCACTCTTGGAGGAGGAGCGAATGAACGACACCAACTCGGCCACTTCCTCTTTTGGCACGCTGCTGAGATTCCCCCTGAGAGTGACACCTGTGAGCCTAAAGAATTCACAGTAATAACGGGGCACCACTATTCAATAAAACAAAATTGCATTTACCATTGGAGTTTTTTTCACACGCAAGGTATTTAAGCCTAGTTTGAGCTTACCCACTCAAACTATACATGAACCTTTGTTTTGAGGTGATAGGACATACTTGGCGAAATCAGCACAAGACGCACACAAAGACAAATACTGATGCTTCCGAGAAACTGAAAGTAATGTTTTGTTCGTTGTTGAGGTAAATGGTGTCGTCGTGGAGGGTGGTGAAGGACCCGATGACGAGACGAGGCAAGTAGATGATGAAGAAAAAGAAGTCTATTTACACTTATTTACATAGACGATGAAGCATACATAAGACAAAAGGAAAACTGGATTACAATTAAGAGGCGCCGCAGCGCGCAAAGGTGGGTATCGCGGCACGATCCGTGGTGGGGTCCCGGAGGCCAAAAAGGTGCCAAACCGCCACACGGTTGGCTTAAAGGTGCGTGGGGTCCTGGCGCCCAGAAACCGCCACGGGAGCGAGTCTTCGTGCGACCGCTCGCAGTCGCAGCTCTCGACAAACTCATTGAGGCATGAACGAGCAGGGCGCAAGCAAAGCCGCCTTCCCACAACAGCGCACATGCCAATTAGGGTTTGGCCTCTGCTCCCCCCCTGTCCGTCCGCGAAGGTCAGGAGGACAGGAAAGCGTTCCCCGACGCCGCGTAAAAAGCCGCCGGCGAGGCCCATACAAACCGTTGCGACTCGCTGGCGTCTGCGCAGGCCGCCCATCGCTTCCACTCAAGGAGGGGGACACAACAAGGCCACAAGAAGGGAGGGGGGGTCATCGTCCTGTCGGGGCTCGTCGGCGCTGTCATCATTACACTGACCAACCAACAGTTATGCACCAATGTAAGAGCATGAAAAACTAGCTCCTATGTAGATTTAGACTGAAAGGGTTTAACAGGTAAAAGGAATAATAAAAGTACAGCACTCACACCATGCGGAATTCCCAAATAAAGTTTGCTATTGTATTGAAGACCCTAACTACTGAAAGCACGTCAATGCAGCTTTCTTCATTCTTGTACATCTTACCGCTCATATCTTACATGCACTATTACAGTACCCGTTAAATGTTGATAATTCCCCATTTTCAAGAATCAATTGTAACTCAGTGTGTTCAGCCTTTTCACGCACAAACCACTCATGCCAGCACAAAATGCAGAACTCCGCTTCATTTTCTACTCTAAATGTGAGGACACACTAAAGAATTGCTTTGCATCTTCAGAAGTACCTAACCAGCACCGCCAGTTATCACTGGCAATTCTCATCTAGAAGATACTGTAACGATTTTTTAGACTTGTTTTCGCGAGTCCCTAAATAACAACACACCACACACAAAAAAAACTTGAGAGACTGGGTGGCTACATTTCAAACCAACAAAAAGGAGGGTGAGGGCAGGGGGCAACAAGCTTTACCCTAATTTATTTTTCTTCCTGTACTAGCACAAACTAATGAAGACAGTGTGCTGTAGAACTAGGCGAGTTTACCTGGACTTGCCAAAATTGCTGTTACTGTACTTATTGCCAAATAATTTCCAAGTTCATGTGACCGAGAGTATGGGGAAAGAACACCACAGTAAATGTCGCACCTTTTACGAGTCAATAACAAAGCTTTAACTTGTGTCAAACATTACAATAATTAAGCATACATTTTCAAAATTTAGGTTAATTGCTAACAAGTGAGAACAACCCATAAATCGCGGAACTGAGTCTTTCTATAGGGCTTTTAAAGAGTTTTTGAAGGAAATGCTTCAGTTAAGAGTTCATAGTTTGCTTGTTTGTTTTCAGAGTGAATTCATGTGCATTTCTGCATGACGCTTACAACTAAAAAACATGCTGAAATATGAAAACCTAAACTTATGAAAGTGATCCAGAACATCTTTAATCAATAAAGGCCAGGCTTCCTTTACATCTGAAGCTGCATGAGCTGGCTGTGACGAGTTAATATACCCCCTGACTTCCGGATAACAAATACGCATGGCTTGTTTTTGAAGCGGCACATTTTGTTCACAAGGTGCCTTTAGTGCCTCACTCATGAGAGTTGTTTCTGCTGACTGGAGCTCGGGCAGCATGGACATGTCGCACGCTAGCTGACAGGCAACACAGCCATATGCTGACACGGACGTTTGACGCTTCAGTTTTCCGCCCACAAGAGCCTCCACGAGATGCTTTGAGCCTCTCTGTCTGTTTTCCACTCGATTCTCAATGCTGTATGCAAGGCCCAATAAGAAATTGAACAAGCAGAATTTGAGGAAGTCGGGTCAGCAAGAGGGCCAGGATACTTCATCACGATATGGCAGGCGACGGCCTTGATTTGTTTTGCTGAAGGTCGGCGCTTACTAACTTTGTGGCATGCGGTTGCCACCATTCTTACAACTTCCTGTCTCTGGTGTGAATTAAGAGATACCCCGGCTTCCAGTGCTGTTATGATAGGCTCGCTTAGTCTGCTCCCCTGAAAGACTACCCGCGACAAAAAACCTGAGGCGGAAGTTGGGCAGTTTGACGATGCTTCTCCTTGACCTGAACACGAAGAACGAATGATTCACTGACTACAGTAAGTGTAAAATCCAGTTTAATTATGAAAGTAGCAAGAAATATGGGGTATCCTCTCTCTTCATGATGCTTTAATAATAAAGCTGTACCAATTCATTCAACCTACTATCTTTGCTAGCGTAAAATACAGTGTTGTGGTGACATAATACATGCAACCCACATACGGCTAAAATCATAACATTCATAAATTATAAAGCTGAAACTCTTTTGCCTTACCTGTCCACAAACTGTTAGTGGTTGCAATTAAAGTGGGTGTTTCCAGTCCTGCAGCTGCAGCAAGACAATCAAATCCTTCCTTGTCAATCTCTGTATCGTCAAGCTTGTACACCTGTAAATTTTATAGTTAAATATCATGATTGCAGACTGCTAATGCATATGAAACCTCAAGCTTCAGCATGATTTACACACCTTTATGTCCACGTCAGTGCAGATGGTAAGGTCAATAGCCTTTTGCTTTAGTGCATCTAGCAAATCAATTGTAGCTAGTCTTTTTGTCTTCCGAACATCACTTCATATCTTCACAATCATCTTGTGAAAAAAGGAATGCACAACAGTATTTGTTATAAATCATAAGCTCATACCAAGAAGCACATTTCAACATGAACATGGCCATTTCTTCAGTTGCAAAATCTTCAAGAATAGCTTCAAGAAAAGGCATGGTGGCAGCCTTGGAAAACCACGAAGCTGTTCTGCTTCATGACTCCTCCTTAACCGTTTAGTAGTCCTTACAGATGCTGGCCTATTTAAAACAAGCAGTCAATAAAAAACATATTGAGGAGCTTGTTAACCCTAGTAGCTTAAACTGTAGGCAGGGGATAGGGAAAGTAGTTCATTTTTGTGTACAAGTAGATCTTTTTTTCAATCAGGGCAGGACCCAGATCCTTGACCTCGGGATTTACGCCTGATGCACCACTCCGCTGCCAACCACTCGACCACCCCAGACGGGCATGTGCAATAGGATAAATAAAGGCGATCGGGCTACATTACTTGTATTAGCAGCAATATCGGGCCCCTCTGCAAGATCGGCATTACTGAGAGGGCTCTCAAATACAACAACAGGGTGTCTACCCAGTTGACATTTTCAAATGCCCTGAGTTTTCCAGGTTTTCCCTCAGTCGTTTTGCTAAATTCCCTGAGTACACATACCTTTGTTATAAGTCAAGACGGGCTGACATCATGTCATGTCACATATGCTGTAACTCTACAAAATGCACATTATAAAATAAAAAAATGACATAATACCATTGAAATGGTAAGGAGTCACTTTTATTTCATCCAAAAAAGTAAACACAAGGAGTGGTTATTAGTATTCACACGAAATAGAATATCGAAAAGAATGGTAAAACTGTACTGCTACATTCTCAGCTTGCACACAATGCCTAGGTAATGTATTTCACTGCTTTAAAGAGTTTATTTTGGCTTGGATGAGGGACACCTGTTGCTCAGCCTCAGCCAAGACTGTTTTTTTAGCTCAAGCTCCTTCAAAGCTGCGGCGGCACGTTTCCTTTCCTGTTGATTCCTCAATGCATCGGCTTTTTCTTTTCTCGTCCTCTCCAGCTCTTCCTTCCACCGCGCGTTTGCCCCACGCACCATTTGAAGCATCCTCTTAGTCAGCTGCACATTTTCAACTCCTCCAGCCGACGACACGGAGTCAAAGACGATTCGCTGGGTGACCAGAGATTGTTCCTTCTGATTTTCGACCAGACAGTCCTTGTTGATAGAAAATCCCTGCTCAACAGACGCATTTCCGTGTGAAAGAGAGAGAATCATCTTGACAAAAGCGAACAGGTCTTTGTTTGAGCCATAGATGCCTGTCCAAAGGGCGTCCAGCCGATGCGTGCTTCTGTCAAAACTTTTCAGTGCTGCCTGCGTAGAGGCTAAAGAGCATACATGCCTGTAAGACCGCAAAGCACTATCTGCTTCCGCTCCGGGCATCCACTAATGTTCTGTTAAAACTTCGAGTGCATCACTTAAACGCCTTTCCCCGAGCTCGGGAACAAGCGCGTACACGGGATCCAGACACGACGATCCCCTTGTCAGTTTGAGCTTCACTTGCGACCTTTCCGCAATCTTTTTGGCGCAGTTTTTCACGAGAGTGGCGCAGTCCCTTCTGAATGCAAGGATAGTCAAATCTGAAAGTTTCGGGGCCTTTCGGAGTGCATTCCTCGTGGCAAAGCCAAGGTCAATCTTGGGCGTTGCAAGAACGTTCGATAGTTGGTCCATGTCCACCTTTATCAACTTCAGCGGACTGTCTGCGGCCATCATCACTTATTTCTTTACTATTCTACTCATTAACGATCGCAAAAGATTCTCCAGCGTTGTCCCAAGAAACGGAAACATCGGCGAATCAGTCTGAAACTGAGCCAGGAATGGCTGCAGTTCCTCCGCAATACCAAGCATGGAGGTTAGCTTCGCAGGCAGAAAGAATCACGGATGACTGCTTCAACCACGCTGTAACTGGCGCTAGGCGGTCGCGTGTTTTTGTTTTGACACGACTCAACGTACACCTTTAGGTACGGCAGAACCTCAAGAGCCCTTGAAATGACCCGCACGTTTTCAAGCCAGCGCACAGCACAAAACTTAGATGCTGCTCTCGGTGATGCGTGCGTATTCAGCACGTCGGGCGGACACACATTTAAACAAATTGTACATAGCCCGGAGAAATTCTACGAGATGCCACGCTGTTGTAGCATGTCCGGTTTTAAACGCGCCGTTCATAACATGAAGGCCACAGCTTCCACTTCTAGAATCTGTTGGCCGTCACTGGAATCGCACAGTTCTTGCTTGATCTCACGAAGAAACTTCATGTTCACGTTTGGCCCGTCCATTGAATCTGAAGAATTTCGGACTGCATACTAAATAAAAGCGCAGAAAAACGCGGGACAAAGAGAACTACACAGGACGAGCGCTTACTAACAACTAGTTTAATGAAACCAAAAACGACAAATCTCGACACAGCGCACCCTTGTGGCGCATAATACACACAAAACTGACGGAATTCAACAGCAATCGGGAAGAAATCAGCAAACCCATGCGCCGCAACAATTTGCCCGATGATCCGCGCGAATGTTAACAGATCGATAACATCAGCACCGAACATTGCGAATCCAAGAAATTTGCTGCCTTTTCACTGGACGCTATCTTCAAGATAGGCGATTTCTTCATTCAGGAGGGCGACGGATGGGGCGCTTACACAAGTTCCATTCTTATTGCACAAAAAGATAAAGTAAGCCTCTGCCACCTCGCGTGTACGTTGCTCGGGGTGCCTAAACAGGACTTCTGTTTTTTCCAACAGAGGCACACACCCATGCTTCCTACAATGGTCAGATAGATTGGATTATGGGGTCCCCTTCAAGGGAGACGAGTGTTCTCGAAGACGAATGTTCAGGCACCTGCCCGTCTGGCCTACGTAGGATCCACCGCAATCAAACGGGATTCGGTAAACAACGCCTTTCGCGCATTTTACGAATTGTTTTCCATGCCTGACCCCGCACCCGTCTGCTCGAGTTTCTTTCTTTTGGTTGACTTTTCTTGCAATAGCCCCACACTGCGAAAGTCCATCTGTGGCCCTTTTAAAGGCGGACACCAAATCTTCGGCACGCGTACGACCACGAAAGCATGACGTCGGTAGCGCGTTTTCACGCGTTCCTCGGCATCCGACCAAAAGCGAACCAACACATCCATTTGTTCCTTTTGAGCAACTTTGTTTAACGACTCGTCAAACGCCACGACAAGGTACAATGCTTGGCTCACTTCAGACAAGAGGACCTCTTTAAAGAATGGTGCGAGACCATAAACAATCGTATATCCTAATTTGTCTTTCCCAATCTGCACTTTCTTGGCTGTAGGTGCGCTGTAAAAAAATGGCCAATTTTACGGAGAAAGCTGCTGGTGAAATGTTGCCAGACACATTTCCGTTATTTAGACAATGGAAAGAATTTTAAGAACGGACATTCCATAGTACGGAAAGGGCGTAACAAAACACACTCCATCTTTCCGTCATTGACAGAACCTTCACTCCGTAATATAATGGACCAACCGTATTTGGTAGTACAGCAAGACCGTAATAAAACAAACACTCCGTTTCAGAAAACCTGCCTCCCCGTAATTGATAGAACCTTCACTCCGTAATATAATGGACCCACCGTATTTGGTAGTACAGCAAGTGTTATCTGTTTCTCAAAAAACTGAATTACATAAAAACAATGGGGTCGACACGAGAGTAGGGGTTAAATATAATGGAAAAACTGTATTACTTTCACTCGTACAGAAACAACACGTCTTCTTTCGGCGAAGTCACAATGCAGAGTCCCCTCAAAACTTCCCTTCACGGGTGAGGGGGAAGATCTCTCTCTCGGGCTGGGTCGAAACCCGAGACGCACCACGGAGCGCCGGCATGTGCCGGCGCGCTTCATTACCACGTTGCCGTCTTCTACATTCAGTGGCTCGTAAGCACTCGCGAAGTTGAGGCCTCTAGCCTCCGTGAAGATGTGCACCGAAATCTGGGAACAGCATGCAAACTCATACTTGGCCAGTCTTGGTAGGTGTTTAGACCAGTCACTGCTTCCATCATGTTGCAACAGGTAACTGTCTCAGTTTGCAGCTACAAACATTAGATGGCCAAATCTTGCAATAGAGCTGAAGGCGCTTCTAAATTTGCAATGAATCTACAATTCTGTTTTAGATGTTTCCAAAAATACTCAAGAAAGTTTTTCCCAAGGAAGCCTTTGTAAGACTTCAGCAAATAAAACACTTTCGTTTGTCAAAAGCTTCACTATCTCGAAGTTCTCTTTTCACGATTCAGAATCACTGCTAAGCATTTTAACATATGCACAGACTTGGGTTGGGACCAAAATTTTTATTAGAAGTTTTTAAAGCTTAATTTTTGCAATTGTCATCTGGGAGTGAAATATTGGCACGTACTGGGCTCTGTTTCAGTCTTCGGCCAAATTCAAAAAACAAGTTTAGATGCACACGTACATCGCATAATTACATTGTCTGCATTATTTAAAATGACACACCAGAGCTGTGCGCCAATGTAACTAGGTTGTGTGCAATACATCGGTATTTCTAGGCTCATACAAGGCCTTGCGACAATAGACAATCTTACCTTCACATTTTCAGAGCCGCAGATGCCCTTTTCACATGCTTGTGTGATCACATCAGACAGGCAGTCAGCCGCTACAATTTTCTTTATGCTTTGGTCTGCACTCCAAATCTTTACTACAGGCATCCTTGCTTGAGTCCTGCAATCATGGGATTATATGAACTGAATGAACCCATCAAACCTCAAACCTATCAACATGACCAACTGTCGTGCCCTGAATAAATGTTACAAGTTACTCACAGGTAGACTTAATTTAGTTTTTCACATTGGCTTTATTAAGCAACATTTTGTCCACAGTTGTGTGGAAAGGTGAGCGAGCAACAAAGAATGATAAGCGCATTCAGCCAACAAAGAGCGCATCTGGATAACGACAGATGGTGCCATGTGCTACATATACTCCTTGTGCCACCAAACCAATCTTCATTGATGCGTCACCCATCTCTCGTGGTGATCATTAATGCATCTGTACACTAGCCCGAAGGCATTACTATTTTGTACCCTGCCTGTGTGCAAGCAGAAGATGATCAAATGGAAAAGACACGAGACACGTGCTGTCTGTAAGCTAAAAAGTTTATTATGAATACCTCCAACAAAAAAAAAACAGACATGCAGACACATCTGCAACACAACCACGAAAAACAAAAATGCACATACTCCAGTCAGTCAGCGAGTTTCAGCTGAGGCAAACTTTTCAAAGCCTGGCTGATACATTGATTAGAAGAATGTGTGCTACAAGTGGGTGGTTTCCCTTACCAACTAGTTTCTATGCTATCCATACCATCAAAGTAGGGCAACATGAAGAAAATTATATATCTCATAACAATAGAAAGAAATCCAGTTAGTATCACCCTTTCCCTCAAAGTGGTCACGAAAACAAAACACAACTTTCTTCAATTTGAAAGAATCGGCCTTTGGTAGTTCACGCAGCTCCATTCCAGCCATAAGTTATGTTTTTTTATTTGAATGAACGCAGTAAATATAGAAAACGTTTAAATTAACCGCTACAGTGATGCAATGTTGCCAGGAGAGATACAATGCAGGCCATCACTGCAAACATAATCACCAAAGCGTAAACTGCACAGTAGCATTCAAGTGATACCATCAAGTGAAACTAGAGGCCCCACAGCAATTGCCTAGTCATGTATCTAGGTGGTGGCTTTGATCAGCAGCCGCCATTCACACAAACAAGGTTCTGTGATGTCCAAAAGACATTGCCAGGAAGTGCTTGGGAGTCTCCCCTGCCCCACCTGTTTACCTTATCTCCATTTGAAGTTTGTGATCACATCAGTGTTATTGTTAAGGGAAAACAGTCCTTTTAATGAACTTCTATTTTGTCTTCATGGCCCCTTTAACCTTGCTTAGAAAAGGTTACAAACGATGGGTCAACATACCAAGCACCATGATTAGTACAACAAAAGCTGCTGCTCAGAATTTTTCTGCAAATGAGAAGTTCAATCTAATGACAGGTGTGCCATCAAAGTAGTAGGGCTGGTAACGTGTCCTGTCCAGAAGCTCAGAGGGGTGCAAGCACATGGTTTCTTGAGTTCGATCTTGCAAAAAGTACAAAGACCTGGCACAAAGCTAGCACGAATCTCCGAAGCACAAGCACTACCTCACTGTTGCACTTCTGGATAGCAAGAATGGCCCCAAAGCTCACATCATACCGTGTACCCAAAACAAGGATGTGATCACCAACTGCATAGGTGTAACCATTCAGAGTAACTTAAAAAAAAACGCTACCCTCAAGTACGTGCTGACACTCTAAATCATTCAGCAGAGCTGACTGCTCACCTGAGCTCAAGTCGACAAACTCTTCAGCATCTCTAAACAAACCTTGTGCGGCCAGGTAAGCTTGTGCGGCCAGGTAAGTAATGATAGTTGGCGGTTAGCCGCCTTTGTCCTCTTTCTCTTCCTTACTATAAATCTGCAACATCAGCCATTGTAGGAAGCACTTGAGCACAAAGACGGCAAACGCCATTCTGCTGCATCACTTGTAACTGTAAAGAACGTAGATTACGCAATTCGATTGGTGGAGCATATAAAAACAAGCATATGAAGATCCGACTGTACATACGAGTGGCCCCAATACCAATAAACGTGCATTAGGAGTACAAGGCCAGAAGAATCGGCACAGCATGAGCCATGCCCTTCAGATATAAAAACGATCCGAATAGCTGCTATCCAAACGCATTCCCCCATGCCACTAACGTAACCTGTGTAGTGAACAGACGGGAACAGGAATTAAAATCCTGCACAGTCAAGACCCCAGCAATTGATTCTGCCGAAGAAGCCGCCATAGCTCACGCCGTCACCACTACCCAAAAACCAATCACCATAATCTATAACTTTTAGGCAGCTGGCAGAAATTCTTCTGAACCCTCGCTGGCGTTAACCGGGACATGGACGAAGTACACAAATGAGTGAAGCGAACACTAACAACTACTTTTTATTCACAACCACGTTCTTACCACCACCAATGGTTCAAGTCAAAAACGAACTAGCCCCATTCCAAGCCCCCATGAAATTAAATAGAAAGTCGGATTTCCAGAATGGCACTTCATCTCTTAACAAGCCCGAGCATTCCTGAATTTATGTAGCCTTTGTGCCAGGACACGAAAGCCACGTGCTCCGTAATGTGTATTTCAATATATCTTGATAGAACTACTTCAGTGTAATTGGTAAACCGCATACACGACACGTGATACATTAGCGACGAACGCACAGGTGCGGCGGTGTGTGCGTCACTTCGGGCATTAGCTGTGCTGCTGGCTCCGCAAGTTCTTTCGAATTTGGCATGATCCCACGTTCATTGAACCCAGCGAAACATAACATTTTTGTGCCAGTACCACGCCAGTTAAAAAAAATCTGTAGTGCACAGTTTTGTTCAGGCGGAATGAAAACCGGCTGATGAGACGCCACTTCCCGCTGTGGAGTTTGGTGCAGAGGTTACATTTCTGCCTACAGTCGTTATAGTCACGGGTTAAAATCTGCATAAGCTTTTATTTTTTCTCTCTTTTTGTGGCCGTGTCTAGCGTTTTGTAATAGTTTCATTTTATGCCCACTTTGAATTTACGGGGTGAGGGCAGTCAGTCTGGATTTTTACTGAATTTTTACTCAACCAGCCGAGCTGCTACCACAGCCAAGGCCGACGTAGCTATCGCTAGAGTTACGCCCGATCTGCTGTCCCGGCAACTGGGAGAATTACCATCAGAAATTTCGCACAGCAGCCACCTCTGGCTGGCTGCCGTGCACACCACCCGGAGGCGCTTTTGAGAAATATCTACTAAAAACTCGACCCCACAGCTGCTCCTGTGTCGCTGTGGTATAGCCCTTGATTTTAAACCCAGTTCGAGTCCAGCATTGCGGAAGGGTTTTTTTCTTCTTTTGATTAACTACAACAAGAAATCGCCACCACCCGCAACGGGCTGCTTCTTTTCTGCGTGCCAGCCGTAAGTGGTGACACCGGAGATGAGTGCGTAATTTGACGCTGTGTATTGCCACCCCACGGACTTACGTAATCGCACAACATGTTCGACCGAAAGCCCTGCAGTGAATTCTTGCGTGCTTTCCGTTTGCTACGCTTGAGATTTGAGAGTCAGAAGATTGGCGTTGGTTGCTTTAGGCGATTACGTAACTGCATGTGATAAACGCGTCAAACGGCGCGTCTATCTGGCCTGTCACCGCTCATGGCTGGCAGTGGGGAAGACCAGCGCCCCTTGTGGGTGGTGGCATCTGCAAATGAGTGGCCCATGCGAAATGACGACCGGCCCGACCCTGTCCGAGATACGCGCACGCGCAATGGCAAGCTATCTCTAACCCAGCAGCTATCAGCAGATGTCGCCAGCACGCTCCGGAGCCGTGTGCTGGCTTGCCCTATACAACCCTGACGCGCACTGTACACGCGAAGCTCGGCAACAAAGTCAGGCGTTGTGAAATTGCCGTACTCGCTGGCCGGCGCGCTTCATGCCCTTGCATATTATTTTCTCCTCCTCCACTTTGTATATCCTCATATGTTTAACTACTCATCCTGGGTCCTGATCTTTTGTCTACTTTTCTTCCACCACAATTTCGCCAGCACCCGGTCGACGCGTACACTGTCGGAGCGCGTTGGCGAGCGAGTACGGCAATTTCACAATGTTGCCGAGCTTCACGAACACGGCACGCATAACAGGACGCTCGTCTTCGGGCAGCGAGGCGGATGGTGCAAGTCTCGGGTAGGGAGGTGGGGGAGGGGGGGATTTCACAACGCCTACGAGGCGCCAGCTGTGCGATTTACCCGAAGTTGACTGGCACTGCCAGTTTACCATTTAAGGTAATGCACCGTTGGTGGCAACAGAGCGGACATTTGTCAGTGAAAAATATGAATGAATTTTCAAGGTAGTCGTTGGCTTGCATGCACGACGAGCGGACGGGGCCGTGTTTGGCTTGATATCGTGCACGCCAGCCGCGGACAGACTCTCGTGCATTGTACCCATTTCTTCCGCGCTTTTATAACACGCAAAATTATATTCGTACAAACTAAACACTTAGCGAGCAGTACCAGTCACTGCGGCGAGCGTTTGCTTTGTTCTTGTAAACGCATGCACTACCGATGGACGTCACAAGATGCAGGTGTGCGAAATATTCCCTAAGCGCGTTCATTCCACGAGCAACGTGATAATGCGTATGATAATATGCCATTCCACTTACCAACTGCTAGAATACTTCCAAAGGCAGGCTTCTCGCCGGATTTCCACTCTATCTCAACGTGGCGGCCGCTCAAATGCTCAAGGGCTCCAACACTGTCTTCCATTAGTTCTAACCCGATTGCTGGATCAACAACGCACCTCATTGGATACACATCCCATTTCCTTTCATTCTTCCACTTTACTAGAACGTGTAACATAGTGGCACTGGTTCAAGACACGACAGAAACAAAAAACGACAAAGCACAGCCACGCAGGGCAACGCGCCAGCGGCTCACTCGGCGCGGATACGGATTAGCTTGGATAACTACTTGTACCGCTTGTACTAGGCGCGATTAAAATCATGCATCGCCTACTCATTCATAGGCAATGTTTTGTACAGGATTCTTTTCATTATCTATATAATTTATAATTATTATATCAGGCAAGTATTGCTGATTTTAACTTGTCAAAATTTGTTTAAAAACTGTATATCGCCGCGGTCATTTTCACATGACGTCGTATTAGCGCGAAACATAAAAATTGCCCTTGGTTTGATTTTCTTTTTACGGGGCGGCACCAGGGTAGACATTGGGCAAGACACGGGCATTAAAAATGCATAGAAAGTGTCACTTGGAATAAAAAGTGCAATTCCCGGGGAGGTCCTCACAAGCGCGGAGTATGCCCGAAATGATAATCAGAGGGGCGTGCTAAATGAGCATTCTCATGTTTACTCTCTGCGTGGTGGGCACTTCGATGGGTGTGGTGCTACATCCGTCGTAATCACTGCGGTTGGCCTTGTTAGTAGTTGAATCGGAGTAGTGGTAGGCTCCGACATGTTGAAAAGAAAGAGGTACAAGCAGTATCTTTATGATGAGGCATGTGAGGTTCCAGTTCGGAGTAGGTGCAGACGAAAAGTCGCAGAAGCACCGAACAACGCGATCTCAACAGGACAACACTTTCCGACACGGAGAGTTGTAGCAGTTGTAGCTCCGTATCAGATGATGAGAGCACGCCAACGTCACCAACGTATCTGCGTTTCGGACGAAGAAACTGCGCCAGCTGCTCCTACTGAGGACGTGTCGTCTGTTGATTACAACAGCAGACATTACGCCTATTGTGACAGCTACTCGGAGGACTCCTCGTCTAGTGATGACGACGACTGTATCCCAGAGCCCAAAGAAAGTTCGGAGGAGGCAACCGAAATGGTGAGTGTGGCCTAATGAGTCTTCTTATACCCGTGCCACACGAACACAAAAATGTCATTAAGTGTTTAAGGCCTTAAGATACCAAATGACATTAATTGGCCGGGCCGTGCTACACGCGAAAAGGCAAAGGCAATAAGTCTAATGTCGCGAAAAACGTCTTTAACCAGGATTAAAAATGTTTTTTTGTAAAAAAGGAACGTGATGAGAAATAGTGTTTTTTTTTAAATGGTATGAGCCAGTTCTAAAAGTGGCTTCAGCAGCTGCCACCGCCAGCGGTAGCCAAATCCGAAAAACACAATGAGTAACACGATGTTTGGCCTTTTGCTGCTGTTTTACTGAACTTCATCTTCTTCAAAACTTTGCCACCAAGAGTGCACAAAAAAGTGTCTCATTTCGAAGTTGAGCTACGTTTCCGCGTCAACACTCTGGTGCTGAGAGTTTCGCTTTTTATTTAGTGCTAGACTGATTTAAGGTGTTCGTGAAGGTGACGTATCTCCTTAAACCAAAAATGGCATTAGGGCAAATGGCACTAAAACGTAAGGCATTAAGCACTTACTGTCATTTTTTGTGTGAAATCATGGACAATTCAAATACAAACTGCGAAGCCCACGGCTGGAGATACCGGTGCCATCATGTGCTAGCGGCCTTGAGAAACGCACGGACATGCGCAGTTAAAGGGGTACTGACACCAGTTTTTGGCGTTATTATTATTGCACAGTTCGCTTCCTTTGCTCAACAGAATACCCTGGCTGAAATATGAGCGACCTGCGACGCTGAAAAACATACTTTAATTGGATCTCATTTACCGCGCCGATGGAACAGCACGCGGAGGGGCACTCAGCAAATGGACATCAGCGGGACGTCATCCTGTGGTAGCCAAAAGAAGAGGCGCGGACAGTGCTCGTCAAAAACTCGTGACATCATTGCGGGTTTTTAGGTATTTTATTCGACGAAAAACTTACATTCATCCCACATATCAGACAGCTCAAATGCAAATGCTTAAAAACAATGAATATTCTTAAGGTCCTCTCACATCAATCTTATGGTGCCGACAAACCACTCCTGCTGCGCCTGTACACAGCGTTGGTGGGGTCTCGGCTCGACTACGGCAGTGTCGGGTATGGGTCGGCTACAAAAACAGCACTGAAAATGCTCGACCCAGTGCTGCATCTTGGCCTTCGCCTCTCATGTGGCGCATTCCGCACTAGCCCTGTTGAAAGTCTATGTCGAGTACGACAAATGGTGCCTAGGGCATCAGCGGGAGTATGTTGACCTGTTGTATGCATCCAAGATCGTGTCTCTGACCAACCATCCTTTTAATCCCATCATTAACGATACATCAAATTTACAACTTTTTTAAACAGGCCATCTATTCCCTTACCGTTCTCTCTCACAGTTCGGGAGGAGGCTTCTGCACTCAATGTCCCCCTTTCAGACACGCACAAGACACCCATTCATAATTTCATCGCACCATGGCATCTTCGTCCTGTAACATGCGACCTGTCATTCACTTTTGTAGAAAAAAGTAGGGTACCCAGGAATGCAATTCTGCAGCACTTCCTGTTCCTGCAGGACAAGTACAGGTGCGCAGAATTCTATAGCGACGCGTCCAAAACTGGTTCTACTGTCTCTTGTGCAGCGCACGGACCAAATTTTAGAGTTATCAAAACAATGAATTTTCACAGCAGTATTTACACGGCAGAAGCGTATGGCATTTTACTCGTGTCAAATCACATCCTCGAACATAAGATTACAAATTCCATCGTCTACACAGATTCTCTAAGCGTTGTGCAGGCATTGTCATCAGGAAGGTCGTCAAAAAACTATGTAATCAATGTTCTTTTAAAGGTCATAATGACCGCATAAGCTTCAGATTTAGAAATAACCATATGCTGGGTACCAGGTCACTGTGGGATCCCTGGCAATGAGACCGCTGATCAAATGGCTGGTGCTGCTGCTCTCATGACCACAGTCATGAGTCATGAGGCAAATGCAAATAAACGTAGAAAAAACTAAACACGTCCGATTTTCTTCCGTAGCTAGATCAGATAGTTATAATTATCTAATAAAGTGACTCCGAAATTCAGACGGTTTCATCCTTTAAATACCTGGGCGTAACATTGACCTCCGACTTAAACTGGGGTCCCCACATAGAAAAAATCACTTCGAAGGCGTTTAAAAAGCTTGGATTGCTTAAACGTCGCCTTCATCTGGCTAATTCTGACACGAAGCTTCAGGCGTATAATACCCTGATTCGCCCTTCTCTCGAATACGCGCAAATAATATGGCATCCTCACCAAGTTGGACTTATTAACACAATTGAATCAGTGCAAAACAAAGCCTCTCGATTTATTATGTCTTCATACTCGCGATACCAAAGCTATTCTGCCTTAAAAGAGCAACTAAATCTTCCCCCTCTCACCCTGCGCAGGCAATTTTCAAGGTTATCTTTTTTCCATGCACTGTACCATAACCCATCGGCCTTCGCTCGCAAATTTATCGTTCCGGCACCATATACTTCGGCACGCGTAGATCATGCTTACAAAGTTAATCCTATTTTTGCCCGCACAAAAAAGTATCAGAATTCTCCTCTTGTATTGGCCATAAACGAATGGAATTCTTTACCTGCAAACCTAGCCACACTAACAGACGCTTCTTCTTTTCAAACAGCACTTCTCTCCTTTTTAACGACTGAAAGCAATATCTAACTTTAATTTTATTGTGTCGGTTATGTTGTAAACATATTGGTTCTTGCCTGTACGACATCATATCGCTTGTTCTTGTCTGTTTCATAGTTTTGTTTAGCGTTGTACTGTGCGATTTCTGAGTGCAATTATTGTATTATTACTATTTTTCTTGCTATTCTGTTCACTCGATGTATTAGTGTGAAATACCTCAATCCCCCCCCCCATGTAATGCCCACCCGGGCCCTTAGGGTATTTAAATAAATAAATAAATCAATAAATAAATAAATAAATAAAAAGTTGACATAACAACAGTACCGTACGCCGATCTAAAGACACACATCAGACGACAGCTTCGTAACACATGGCAACTACACTGGAATCAACAAACAGACAACAAACTACACGTAATAAAACCACAACTGGGACGCTACATAACTGGACTCACACAACAGATACACTGAAGTCGCCCTGGCTAGGCTGCGGATAGGCCACATACATGCGACGCACTCCCACCTGCTCACTGGAACTTCGGGACCCACGTGTAGCAGGTATGGAAAGGGCCTATCCGTAGTCCACATACTAATCACATGCAGAGCACTTGACACAACACGACACAAACATTTCCCTGAATTATACAGACGACACATTCCTTTGCACCAATCGTATTTTTTAGCCGACGAACCAATGTTTTCTAGTCTGCGTGTTTTTAAGTTTTTAGCTGAGGTTAACTTTCTGCAGCTCTTGTCATATCACGTGTAATCATCCTGGCCCTATACACCAGCCATCTCCATTGTCTTTTGTTTTGCATCACTTTTACTTTTAGTCACATGTTCTAGTATTTACGGTCTCATCACAATTCAGTAACTTCTTCTTTGGCGCTCTTTGCCCATAGTCGGCCTTGCGCCAATAAAACCCAACTATCATCATCATCAAGTCTACAGAATGTGTACAGAATGTAAAGAAGCATTTTCGTAAGGGAATAAAAACAAAATTGGTTGTTGCTGCTCTGAGAAGCCGCTCGCTGTTTCGAAGAAACTTTTTCACAACAAAGGTTCTCTAAATCACGCGAGAAATGATTCGCGAATAGGATACTCAAACCGTGCCACTAAAGAAACCGCAAAAGAAAAGAAAAAAAATAGTTCGAGGAGGAATCGAATCCGCGACGTGATCGAATGGGCACGACGCTCGAGACCACTGCACCACCGCACGAACGCTACCGTTGTGCCGAACAACCTGCATACATGGATGCCCACCCTGCGTGTGCCAACGGTGTTTACTAGCTGCCTTACAGATTTCCTGGCTGATGAAGTGCGATTTCTTAAATAGCGCTTGCGCAGTAAGGTTCCGCGAAGCCCCCACAATAGTTGATCGCCATCAACTCCGCTGTTTCGAGAAAGCGCTCGCAAAAATGTGTGTGACATGGCTGCGACTGCGATTTCGCGCTGCATGAATAGTGCTTGCTGTGCTTCGGTTTTAAGCTTTAGGCTAAATACTTCGGACGATATTGATTCCTTAAGAACTAAATTACCTTCCGCAACTCTGCTTCAGCACGCAAATGACCTTATATTTTCTACAAGTGTGCCGGTCACACACGCATGTGCAGTTTGCAGGTCCGGGGCAGCGACGTCGCCGGAGTGTCGTAAAGAGGAGATACAGCGCTCGTGTTGAGCGGTATGGCCCTCATGGTCCTCACCAAGTTTATTACACTTTAGAAACTAACGAAACAGAGCCGCATTCATTACGGCACGAATGTTGTCGAGGTGAAGTTTTCGCTTCTCGATCGATTCCCGACGATCGACACGACAATACATTTCTTGCAGTTATTAATAAACTGATAGGTTTCTGTTCTGCATAATACAGAGGAAACGCCCGTATTTTGCAAAGTAGAAAAAGATTCCGTTTGACGTGTAACGGCGAGAGCATCCGTATACTGAGGGACGTGGCGCACTTCCGTTATATTACGGGTGTTTTCTTTGTTCTGCATCAAAGGAAACACGGCTCTGTTTTATTACGGCCACCTGGTCCGTAATTTGTCCGTAAAATTACGGATTGTTTTTACTGTGTAGCGGTGCCGTTGGGCGCCGACAAGTAAGCGTTAACCTCGTGGTCTCTATCTCCGACACTCAGCAGCCGGATCCCTGCGTATTTGCTAGCTCTTCCCTCGTGCGGGGTACTTATTACGATAATATTCAGAGCCACGTTAGTGCACATGGTGTCCTCCTTCGACTCCTGGAGCGAGGTCCCTGCCGCCGCGAAAATAGCGGCCATTAGCCTAGACGCGTCGGTGCGTCCCACGTTGAGCCCACCGCGCGGCCTAAGCACGATCTTAATTTCCTCCCTCGGCAGCGTCCGCGGCATGCGGGCCGCCCTACTGATTCTAGCAGATACCCTCTTCGCAAATTGCGCGTTGCTAACTTTGGGGGCTGCAAGGGCAGGAACCGACTCACCGCTTGCCGCGCCGGCCGCTCGCTGCCGAAGTCGCTTGCCAGCCGCCTGCCATCCCTCCGTGTCCGATGGTTGCAAGTCGGTGCCGTCGACCGTCACCGCCGTTCGTCCCTCGTCATAGTTCACACTCACACTCGATGCCCGAAAATCTTCCCCGGCCAGCGGGGCACCGCCGTTATCCATCCCCGACGTCTCCTGGGGGATAGTAGCCATCTCCCACTCTCGGCGGCCGCCGCCGGCACGCCCGGGGCCGAATTCGAACTGGGCCTCGGTTAGGCTTAGCTGGCCGGCCACGCTGGGAAACTTTGCACTAAAATAAATTGGTGGAAATTCGATGCACCTCACCAAATCTAGTATCGGTCAATGCCTCGGTCAAGGTGCGTCGACTAGTAGCAATGGTCCATCGAAGAAGCTAATTAGCACTGCACTATTAGTCATAATCTGCGGAACCGATGCGACACACGTCCGCTCGCTCCGGCGACCGCAGCGCCACCTCTTTAGTGTTACAGGAGTCTTGTAGTTTTGGGAGTGGTGAAAAGGCCCGCATGTGGTCATTGGAGGATTGGACTTGCCACATTCCAAACATCCGAAGGCTTATTAACGTTTATCAACCACTCCTTCTTGTGCCAGAATTACTCTTCTCTTCTCTTCACACGCAAGGTATTTATGCCTAGTTTGAGCTTACCCGCTCAAACTATACATGAACCTTTGTTCTTAGGTGATAGGGCATACTTGGCAAAATCAGCACAAGAAGCACACAAAGACAAATACTGATGCTTCCGAGAAACTGACAGCAAAGTTTGGTTCGTTGTTGAGGTAAATGGTGTCGTCGTGGAGGGTGGTGAAAGACCCGATGACGAGACGAGGCAAGTATACGATGAAGAAAACAAAGTCTATTTACATTTATTTACACAGACGATGAAGCATACATAAGACAAAAGGAAAACTGGATTACAATTAAGAGGGGCCGCAGCGCGCAAAGGGGGGTATCGCGGCACGATCCCTGGTGAGGGCCGGGAGGCCAAAAAGGTGCCAAACCGCCGCACGGTTGGCGTAAAGGTGCGTGGGGTCCTGGCGCCCAGAAACAGCCACGGGAGCGAGTCTTCGTGCGACCGCTCGCAGTCGCAGCTCTCGACAAACTCATTGAGGCATGCACGAGCAGGGCGCAAGCAAAGCCGCCTCCCCACAGCAGCGCATATGCCAATGAGGGTTTTGACCTCCGCTCCCTTCCCCCCTGTCCGTCCCCGAAGGTCAGGAGGACAGGAAAGCCTTCCACGACGGCGCGTAAAAAGCCGCCGGCGAGGCCCATACAAAGCGTTGCGACTCGCTGGCGTGTGCGGAGGCCGACCATCGCTTGCACCGAAGGAGAGGGACACAAGGCCAGAAGAAGGGAGGGGGGTCATCGTCCTGACGGGGCTCATCGGCGCTGTCATCTGTTGTATCCGCCGCCCACCGAGTCACCATACGTGGCATAGAGATGCAGACGCTACCTCGTACCCACGGAAAGAGAGCCTTTATTCTTGTCACATGCCATTTATAACCGGGCTGCGGTTGCTGATGATGATATTGGAAATTGGCCACCTTAGTATCGTGTGCCACCTGGTGGCATGAACAGAACTACATTACACAACACAACATCCCCTCCTCCTAAAAAAAGGGGCCGCACACCGTCGCACAACAGAACATCCCCTCCTCCCAAAAAGGGGCACGCACAGTCACTGCATTGTCTCATAAGTCATATTCAGCCAGCCCCGCAGGCTTGCGTCTATCTCTGGTGGATCGCCGTGGAGCCTCACTTTCAGCACTTGTCTCAGTCCCTCCCGACACGTTCCTTGGTACACTCATGTCCGTGACATCAACACTCGGCCACACCAGTACTTGCAGTGAATTTGGAACTGCCGCTCTGTCGGTGCTGGCGGGGGTAGTCGGTAGTAAGTGGCTGGAACATCTGGGCACTCGGGGGCTGTGCTGCGGTGGAGCCGGGAGTTCCAGGGGAAGCGCAGGTTAGCCTCGTACGCGGCTTCCAGGCTGCAGTGTATGGAATCAGCCGCTCACGATTCCAAATGCGACGTCGCTCAGCTCGTACGTGTCCTCATGTGGCGCGAACCGGTGAAAGGAGGAATACGATGGGGAACCCTTTGGCACATGTCCCAGTAGCTTAATCGGAACTGCTTGTCCTGCGCTCAATGACGAATGTTTGGCTGCACGACGTCGATCCGTATAGTGCTTGCTGCAAAGCTGTTTCCGAGTTACCCCTTTCGCTTGACGGCTTGAAGCTCACACGCCTCCGACCTCAGGAACGCTTCCAGTCGGTCCTGCAAGCGAGATCGAGTCTGGTCCTTGGGTGACGGCCGTGTAGGAGAACAGCAGGTTTCTGACTCGTAGTTGCATGCGGAGGTGCAGCGGTAGATCCGAAGGTACTCTTGTGACAGCTCCTTTAGTGGGCGGTGTGTTCCTCCAGACACACCGTGAACGTAGTCCTTAACACACGATTAAACCGTTCCACTTGTCCATTTGACTGTGGATGATAGACTGCCGAAAATGTGTGGCGGATACCTCTATTGCGCCAGAATTCTTCAAACTCGACGGATGTAAATTGTGGCCCATGGTCACTCACTATCTCCTTCGGATAGCCTTCACGGCTAAATATACTCCGCAAAAAGGACATGGTCGTCGCTGAAGTGACGTTGGAGGTGAACCCTACTTTTGGCCACTTGCTGAAGTAGTCTACTAAAGTAATGGCAAAGCGACAGTCCTGAGGAGCCCTTGCGAAAGTACCAATGATGTCGATGCCTATCTTCTCCGAAGGTGCTGAAGGAAATGGTACCGGCTGCATTAGCGGCACAACTGGCTTTGCTGATTTGTCAACATTGACAAACGGCACATGACTTGATCAGTTGTTCGACGTGCTTGTTCATGCCAGGCCGCCAGTATTTTTCTCGGACTCGTTGCTTTTTACGCGTGATGCCTGGGTGTGATTCATGGGCGATATCCAGAAGTCTGCTCACCAACTAAGAAGGTACCACGAACTGTTCCCCTCGGAGCACCAGGTCATTCATCACTGACAGTTCGTCCCGAACCCTGTAGAAAGGCATTGCTTCTGGAGGCAGCGTCTTGGCTGATGGCCACCTGGACGTTTTCCACTGCATCATTTGGCAAAGTACAGAATCCTGCGCTGTTGCAGTTACGAATTCCTCGTGAGTTAAACATGAAGAAACAAAGCAAACAGCATCTTCCGGCTCCGGACGGGCTCCATACTTCTCCTGCGGTAACCGGGAATGGGCATCGGCGGCAGTGTTTTCAGTGCCCTTCTTGTATTCTATTGTGTAGTTGTATGCCAGCAGTCTGGCATGCCATCTGGCGATCCTGAAAGGTTGACGGCCCGCTCCATTTTCACCGAGCAGCGTCACCAGTGCCTGATGGTCTGTACCTAACGTGAAGTGCCTGCCCCAAGGTACCGTTTCCAGTGCTCACATACCCACATGCAGGCTAGTGCTTCCAGTTCGCCTACAGAGTACTTGGCTTCAGCCGGTGTTAGGCGCCTTGATGCAAAAGCGATGGTATGCAAGTCATCACCCTTCTGTTGCTGGAGTACAGCTCCTACGCCAATGCTAGAAGCATCTGTTTGTAACAACTATTTCCAGAGCAGGGTCAAAAGTCTGTCAGCAGTTACTTGCCAAGAGGAGCTTCAGCTGGTCAAAACAGGCTTGCCTTTCCGGCGTCCAAGTGAAATCTACTCCCTTCGGTAAGAGCTATCGTAGAGGCTCAACGAGGTTAGCATAGTGCGGTATGAATTTTGCATAATACCCAACCATGCCAAGGAAAGAGCGCAATGTTGCTACATTTGTGGGGGCTGGAACTGTCTGGATGGCCTCTACATTGCTCACAAGTGGCGAAACCCCTTCTTCGGTCACTCTGTGACCCAAAATGTCAAGCTCCTTCACTGCAAAAATGCACTTTTCATTCAGTTTTAGCCCAGCATGGGCAATGCACTTCAAAACCTACCGCAGGCAGGCGTCGTGCTCTTCCTTTGTGCACCCAAACACAACAATGTCGTCAATGTAGCAGAGAGTATTTCTGCAGCCTTGTAAGATTGTAGACATCATTCTCTGGAAAGCAGTTAGTGCCGAAGCTAGTCCAAATAGACTACGCTTTGTACCTGTACAGCCCATGCTCTGTGATGAAAGCAGTCAGGTCCCTGCTGTCTGGGCTAAGAGTCAATTGATGATAGGCCGAGGCCAAATCCAGTCTTCAAAAGAACTTTGCACCATGCAGCTTGTGTAGCAACTCTTCAGTGTGGGGCCAGGGGAAAGGAGGTCCCACAATGACTGCTTTGTTAGGTTCCCGCAGGTCTACACATATCCTAATTTTCCCGTTCTTGTTCTTCGTTACAACTATTGCGGAGACCCAAGGGCAGCTGTCAATTTTCTCAATCACATCTGCCGTGTTCTAGCCGATTCAGTTCAGCTTCCACAGATTCCTTCAACCGCAAACGGCAAGCGTCGTAGTTTAAGCGCTTACAGGAGCAACATGCCTTGCGTATCTTGACTTTATGCACGAAACCCTTTGCAAGACCCCAATTCCCATCAAACAGGTCAGAGAACTGGGATAGCAGATCAGGAGAGAGCCCTTCCGGTATACAAGAAGTGTGGAAGCAGCTCAGTGACGTACCATTTATCTATAGTTGCAGTGTGTTGATGGCGTCGATGCCCAGGAGATTGGTGCCTTGTGGTACCACGTAGAAACTGAGTTGAGCATGCCGGTTTCCGATACTGGCACTGGAAGTGGCGAAGCATCGTTGAATGTTGATTTTTCTGCGTGAAAAATCGAGCAACGTCGCCGATGTTGGCTGGAGTGGTGGCGGAGGCCTCAGTTTGCTGTACGTGTCAGCAGCAAGAATTGAAACTGCAGAACCCGTGTCCACGAGGAAATCACCGAGAGTTTCTTGAACCTGTACTTCTATGCGCACTCCGGTGCTCTGTTCCCCGTTAAGTTGCAGTACGCTGAGAGCTGTTTGATCGCGGTGCTGGACTTGTTGTACAGCGAGGGACTCCTTGATACGCTTCTCGCTACGACAGGCTCTCGAAATTTTCTACCTTGCCACAGTTGTTGCAGGTCTTATTCCTTGCTTTACAAATACTAGAATTGGCTAAGTGTTTCGCAGAGCCGCAGCGAAAGCAAGTCCTACTATTTTGTTCCGACGAGGCACGTTTGGCTGGCCCTGGCGCCAAATGCTTATCCACTTTTTGCACGTACCCTGCAGGGCTAGCTGATGACAACTCCTTGGAATATTTTGCAGCTTCGATACTTCGAGCAATTGTGAGGGCCCTGTCCAACGCCAACGAGGAGCCTTCCAAAAGTAGCCGCTCCCGAAGTACGGGGTTGCTCGTCTTGGCGACGAGTTGGTCGCGTATGAACTCGTCGGCCCTCTCATTAAAGGCGCAGGAAAGTGAAAGTTCTCGCAGCGAAGAAACGAACTTGTCCGCGGTCTCACCCGGTAACTGCTGGCGTTCAACGACAACGTTAGTACTTGCTGCGTAGTAGGCCTCGAGCGTCTGTAGAGCAGTCTTGAATTTCGTCGTCGTCCTCCGTAGGTTGCTTCTCTGGTAGCGTGTAGTAGATTCGTTGTCCATCGACCCCCAGGCAATTTAGAAGGAGCGCCTTGCGGCGTGCTGGCAGGTACGCGTCGCTTGCCGACGCTACGAGGTAGTTCTCGAACATCCGACGCCATTGCGTCCACGGTATGGCGGGCTTTCCCGGTGTCGGTAGAAACGGCGGCGGCGGCGTCAGTGCCATTCAAGAAGATTGCAGTATGCCATATAGGTGGTGACGTGGCGTTCCGCCCGCAGCCGGAAAGGGTTACCTCGTCGCCATTATGTTGTATCCGCCGCCCCACCGAGTCACCATACGTGGCAGAGAGACGCAGACGCTACCTGGTACCCACGGAAAAAGAGAGCCTTTATTCTTGTTACATGCAATTTATAACCGGGTTTGCGGTTGCTGATGATGATGCTGGAAATTGGCCACCTTAGCATTGTGCGCAGCCTGGTGGCATGAACAGAACTACATTACACAACGCAACAGTCTGCTGCACCATTTGTCTCCGTACGTGAATCCCAAACATGCGTTTCACTCTGCAGGTGGTTCCGTCGTTCCAACATCAACTTGCGCTGGCTCGCACGTCCAAATCAGCCTCCATTTTCCCATAGGCGAAAATCGTTTTTATTTTTTTTTCAGAATACACATGTAAGTACCGTCGTTGCTCCCGGTATCAAACAAAATAGACCACAAATTGCGACCTTTGTGGCAAGTTTGAGCGCGAACAGAGCGGCGGTTCGCTCAGGAAAAAGTTTTGGTGTTCCAATTATCGTCGCAACACCCTGTATGACACCCTGAAAAACGTGTTCCCACTAGAACAATTGTAAGTGGAGGAACCAAGCGAAAGCAACTCCACAGTATCTGCAGATGTTCTCGTAGGCAAGGGAGGTGAAAGAACAACCCTTTTACCTTTGTTTTTCGAAGAACGGCCGGAAAAAGTTCGGGTCGGAACCGCCGTGCCGCTTGAGCTGGACGCCGCCACCTTCAATGTTGTCATGTAGCCCTCTGACGGGCAAACACCGCACCACTCAAATGCGAAAACCTCCGTGATGTTTACCGCAATCGGTCTGTTACGGTTTTGCGCACATTGCCGCAAAACAAAAGCCGCCAAAAATTCGAGAACACAGCGTAGCACATATGATACGGTGGGCATTACAGGGTTAACCCTGTAATCGGGAGTTACCCCGATTTCCGGATAACAAATACGCATGGCTTGTTTTTGAAGCGACACATTTTGTTCCCAGGGTGCCTTTAGTGCCTCAGTCATGAGAGTTTTTTTTGCTGACTGGAGCTCGGGCAGCATGGACATGTCGCACGCTGGCTGCCAGTCAGCACAGCCAATGCTGACACGGACGTTTGACGCTTCAGTTTTCCGCCCACAAGAGCCTCCACGAGATGCTTTGAGCCCCTCTGACTGTTTTCCACTCGATTCTCATTGCTGTATGCAAGGCCCGTTACAGAAAGTGAACGAGAAGAATATGAGAAAGTAGGTCAGCGAGAGGGCCAGGATATTTCATCACGATATGGCTGGCAACGGCCTTGATTTCTTTTGTTGAAGGTCGGCGCTTACTAACTTTGTGGCTTGCGGTTGCCACCATTCTTACAACTTCCTGTCTCTGGAGTGAATTAAGAGATTCCCCGGCTTCCAGTGCTGTTATGGTAACCTCGCTTAGGCTGCTCCATTGAAAGACTACCAGCGACACAAAACCTGAGGTGGAAATCGGGCAGTTTGACAATGCTTCTCCTTGACTTAAACACGAAGAAATAAATGAATCACTAACTACAGTAAGTGTAAAATCCAGTTTAATTATGAATGTAGCAAAAATAGGGGAATCCTCTCTCTTCATGATACTTTAATAATAAAGCTGTACCAATTCAATCAACCTACTGTCTTTGCTAGCGTAAAATACAGTGTTGTGGTGACATAATACATGCAATCCACATACGGCTAAAATAATAACATTCATAAATTATAAAACTGAAACTCTTTTGCGTTTCCTGTCCACAAACTGTTACCTATTGCAATTAAAGTGGGTGTTTCCCGTCCTGCCGCTGCAGCAAGACAATCAAATCCTTCCTTGTCAATCTCTGCATCGTCAAGCATGTACACCTGTACATTTTATAGTTAAATATCATGATTGCAGATTGCTAATGCAAATGAAACCTCAAGCTTCAGCATGATTTACACACCTTTATGTCCACGTCAGTGCAGATGGCACAGAGTTTCATACTAAAATATACTAGAGGGAAATCTGGCGCTGCATTCGCGGGCCGCCGTGGGCGGCGCCATTGCAGCTAGCGACGTTCCTCGCCTCCCTGGCTTGGTTAGCCACAAGGCTTGTTTTTTCGTCTTGAAGGCAAAAGGGGTAATATTGTTTTTCTGCTCATCTTCCATGAAGCTTCTAAATATTCCCTGACAAATAAACCTTTGTGGAGCGTTAATTTTAGAACAAAACATATTTGATTATTTTTTTGCAGTAATATTGTTGCATTTTTGCAGCCAAAGCCTACTTTTCAGCCTGTTCGTGAGCCATGCCAAGGACAAGTGGAACGTGCCTGCCCGGTACATGACGGCACGCTCGCTGAAGCAAGGCTCCCCTAGACAGTGGCGCCAGATTTCCCTCTAGTGTATATTAGTATGAAACTCTATGGCAGATGGCAAGGTCAATAACCTTTTGCTTTATTGCATCTAGCGAATCGATTGCAGCTAGTCTTTTTGTCTTCCGGTCATCACTCCATATCTTCACAATCATCTTGTCAAAAAAAGAATGCACAACAGCATTTGTTATAAAGCATTATAAGCTCATACCAAGAAGCACATTTCGACATGAACATGACCATTTCTTCACTTGCAGAAGCTTCAACAAAAGCTTCAAGAAAAGGCATGGTGGCAGCCTTGGAAAACCACGAAGCTGTTCTGCTTCATGACTCATCCTTAACCGTTTAGTAGTCCTTGCAGATTCTGGCCTATTTAAAACAAGCAGTCAATAAAAAACATATTGAGGAGCTTGTTGAACCTATTACCACACCACCATGCAGGGTCGCAGAGCACCGCCACATGGACATTAAAATGTGACGCCCATCTCATTTGTGTCCTGCTTTCTGCCATTATCCTTGCCATTACTCATCGAACTCTATCATAGGGAATTCCTAGCAGCATCAAGCACATATCCCACAAAGGAACGGCTTTAGCACGGGCGTGTTGATGTCATAGTTGTCCAAACTTTACTCTAGGCCTTGAAAGAAAGCTTCAGGACTGTTCTTCTGAAATATGTTATTGAAGATAAAGGAAGTTACACACTTTGTAAGCTTCGTCGCCTAATGCTTTTCAGGGAGGCCGTTGAAGTCCAACTCTCGGTTGCGGATTCCCGTAGCCTTCCCTGAAGCACTGGGCCCAAGCAATAGATTCAGCTTTTATATAGTGAGCAGCTTGTGTGCTCACTGTATCGGCGTCCTTGTCACTTCCAGTAACAGCTGTACAATCATTTCTCGAACGATGGTCGTTTGGCAGTGCAAACGTAACCTTTTTCTAGTAGCGTTTTGGGCATGCGCTACTCTCTCCCAGCGACCGATCCGCCATTCTTGGGAGGCAAAAATGTAAACAGAACGACACCATATTGAATTAGCCAGTTGCGAAAGCCGAGCAAGCTAATTGCTGCTTCCGTTTTGTGAGCCGTGAAAGCGGCTGACAGGTAGGCGCTACGGCTTCCATCGAAAAATTTCTCTGTCACCAAAACCATGCGTGGCGCCTGGGACCGCGCAGGGCTGGCGGAAAAAAGGAGGCGTGTTCTCTAATCCCCAAGTGTGGTTCGGGTGGCTACTGCAAGAGGGCTATGCTACTAGAAAAAGGTCCATTGACAGTTTTGACAGCAGTTTTGGGTTTTTGCTTCCATCTTGGTTACTGGTGTGCGTCAAATTGATGCTTTAACGGTGTTCAAGGGTGGCGCCTTTTTTAATTTTTTTATTGCACCATTTTGCCCCGGGCATCAAAGTAATTGAAAAAAAAAAACAAAGTGGCAAGAGGCATGCGGCTTCAAGCACTACAGAATGCCGTATAGGCCAGTTTAAGCAAGAAAGTCCAAGAGCGGCCTATAAAGAGACCATGCGTCCACCGATGAATATCGGGTGGGCGGCCTGGTCGGTGTCCTAGGGCTGCCATGTGCCGGGTTCGGGCTCGTTCGAGTCCTGGACATGTCCCAAGGAGGTGGTCTAACGTCGCTTCCGCAGAGGAAACAGGGCAGTAGGGGCAAGTTGCATAGGTAACCGCAAGGCCAGAAGTCCATGTTGCACGAAGAGCAGGCGTCAGTGCAACGCCCAGGTGAATTCTCCGGAGCGTGACCTCCTCACGGCGGGGTAAGCCGCCAGGAAGGTCAGTCCCACGCGGAGGAACGACACGCGTGGAGCGCCGGAGTGACTCTTTTTTGATTAGAAGAGCGTCCTGCAGAGACAGTTGAAGAAGCGAGAGCACGTGCATAACTTGCGGACGATAAGCAGCCAAGTCGACCTCGACGTGGGTGGGCGTGCTACGGCGGGTCCAGAGGATGCGAATGGGGCACGGGAACGCTTGCAGTATCCGGTGCACATCGCATGTAATGCCCAATGTGCTGTATACACGCCTTATCTCGCGAGTAGCCTCTATTGAATCGGTGTATATGATCAGGCAAGACGGTGGCGTAACACATAGATGAGGGCTTAGGGTACACAATCCATCACGGATGGCGACCAGCTCTGCCAAAACCGACGGAAGTAGTGCCTCTGTAACATAAGTGCACGTCTGGTTTACAGACGGCATAGCAGGGCAAACTAGGCTCGTGTGGATGATGCCATTGTCCACCCCCGCATCCACATTGGCCTGGAGGCCATCTGGTGTGTCGATAGGGAGGGGTGGGTCGGTCTGCTGCCCTGCGCGAATACTTTTTAGAATTGCCTGTTGCCCATTGGGAAGTAACTTTGACATGTGAAGAGCAATGTTAACACAGCAAGTTGGCTCAATGAGGCTACCATGGGTCCCTCCGTGATGCAGGCAGACTAATGGTGTTTCATTAAGGGAATGCGCAGCAATGTTCAGCAGCTATACCCATTCAGAGCGCTATCGTTGCACATTGGCATTTCCCCAAAAGAGGCGGCTGAAGAGTACTGTAGAATCCTGACCACAAAATCAGTACCTCCGACATGCCCTAGAAGTGGCTCCTCCGAAGTACCGCCAGCTGCTTGCCCCGCCATCGACCTCCCCTTTACCGTGCAAGAACTCAACGCAGCCATTTCCCGTGCCAACAAACGTTCTTCGCCTGGGCAAGACGAAATCACCTACGAGGCCATATCTCACCTGTCTCACCACTCTCGATTACGTCTCCTGGAATACTACAATTCACTCTGGCTCACTGGCACCGTACCTTCAGAATGGAAACTAGCAAAGCTCGTGGCCATCCTGAAGCCTGGAAAATCACCCACGAGGTATGATTCTTTCAGACCGATAGCTTTGCTAAGCTGTGTCGGTAAAATTATGGAAAAAATGATACACAGGAGAATGACCTGGTTCCTTGAAAGCAAAAAACTTTATCCACCTGAGATGAACGGTTTTCGCGAGAATAGAGCTGCCATCGACAACGTAATTTCCCTGGTTTCGTCTCTAGAAGACGAATTACATAACGGATACATCCCCATTGCAGTATTCTTGGACATAAAATCGGCATTCGATTCCGTTTTCCATGATGCAATCCTAACATCTCTTGCTGCTCTTGGCTTCGGGGGAAAACTTTATGCGTGGATAACAAACTACCTACAGGGGCGAGAACTCTTCATGTGCACTCCAGAAGGCCCAACGTCCTACTACGCTATACAAAAAGGAGTGCCTCAAGGGGCCGTTTTGAGCCCTCTCCTGTTCAACCTGACACTCATCCACCTAAAGCGAGTCCTCCCGGGTGGCGTACATATCACACTCTATGCGGACGACATCTGCATTTGGAGTGCGGCGCGGTCACGTCGCACCACACAACAAAGACTGCAGAAAGCTCTTGCGAAAATATCAGCATACCTTTCGCCAATAGGACTGCATTTATCCTCTGAGAAAAGTGTTTCGATGGCTTTTACTCGCAAGAACATGAAGCAATATCCATTAGTCCTCGGAGGCCGTACCCTGCAATATGTACGTACTCAAAGATTCCTCGGAATCTTAATAGACCTCAGTATTTCGTGGGCTCCGGAGGTTAAAAGGCTCCGTACGAGAATATCTGCGATGTCAAAGATCGTCGGGTATCTTGCCGGTAGTCGATGGGGCAGTGACTGCCGCTCCATGATACTACTCTGTAAAGCCTATGTCGACGGCATACTGCGCTACAGTCTCCCTGCCGTCTCAAAATCTGTCACCAACAAGCAGGAAACAGCTAGACGCGGCAAGAAACAATTGCCTCCGTATCTGCCTCGGACTTCCCAGAGGGTCGTCGTGCTTGGGTACTGTCGCTGAAGCTGGCTGTCTGCCCTTGGACGTGATTAGGCTCCAAGAAACCGTGCGGATACACCTGCGACATCGGATGCACGCCAAAACCCGTACAATAACCCGACTGATAGAAAATGGGAACTCAAGTTTCGGTCGAACATTGAAGTCGTTGCACCTTTCGATTCCCACCCAGGCACCAAATTCAATGCCGTCTCATTTCCCGCCCTGGACCCTATCGCCATTGCATATTAGATGCAACATCCCGGGAATCGACTCTAAAAAGAATATGAATCAAAGCGGCTTGTTACAGTTGACACTCTGCCACATTTGCCGACTATACTCAGGCACAAAACAAATTTTTACAGACGGGTCGTGTACGCCTGGCCGCAGTTCCTCCGGGATCTTCATCTCGTCCACTGGACAGACGTTCTCTTATCGTCTCGAGCGGGCAACGTCATCTATGTCAGCCGAGCTTCACGCCATCAAGGAAGCCATCCGGTACATTCTCCGCCAACCGCCGGGGCAATGGACCATCTTCACAGATTCCAAGGCAGCCCTCCAAAGTCTACTGCGCAACGACTGCTTCAGCATTCACGAACACGCCTCTCGTGAAATAACTTACTTGCACCACCAGGCCAAAGACACTGGGCACCAAGTGACATTTCAGTGGCTACCAGGCCACTGTGGTGTTCCAGGTAATGAAAAGGCAGATGAAGCAGCTCGCAGGGGCCTTCAAATGCATAATATGAGGAAGGTCTTCTTCACCAAACATGATGCCTCAGCTATGACGAAGGCACTTGTTTTATTGGAGCGGAACCGTCTCTGGTCTCTTCCAGAGCACCAGTATCCGTTCTTGCAATACATAGACCCCGAGCTGAGGATTAAGCTGCCAGAACGACTTCCGCGCCGACTAGGAACTTTGTATCACCGATTACGACTCAAAGCAGCGCTTACAAAAACTGACCTGTTTCGACTTGGCGCCACCTCGAATCCTTACTGCGATAACGGCGGATTGCCAGAAACCGTGGAACACGTACTGTTAGAGTGCCCCGCTTACATGCTCGCAAGGTGCCGTTTGGAGCAGAAGATCGAACACCTACGCCCAGGACCAATCAGCCTACAAGTGCTCCTTGGCCCCTGGCACACTCCTTCAGCACAACGCAAAGCACTAAAGGCGTTGTTTGAATACCTGGACGAGATCGGCGTCACTGAACTGATTTAAACTACTGAGAACATGACGTTCGTCGAACCTGTTCACACAAACTACATGATGCCCGTTTCTTTTTTTTTTTTACTTCTTCTCTTCTCTTTCTTCTGCCCTGTATCTATAGGGCCTTTTCTACCCTCCCCTACCCATTCCCCCGCCGAGTAGCATGTCGGTGGTGCGATTCCGGCAAAACTCTCGGCTTTCTCCTCTAATAAAGAGCTTTCTCTCTCTCTCTCTCTCCGACTAGATAGCCAGCATGTTCCATGCAGTACAGCTAAGTTCTACTTGTTCACATACGTTTTGGCATATCTTTCATGGTTGTGGTTCCTCCTGACTGTCAGACAGGGTGATGCCTTCAAGCTGTTTCAGATTTGTTGGTATTGGAGCACAGTAGCTTGGACCAGTGCTTTCTGGTGTGCACAGAAAAACTGCTGCAAGAGGGTTGTTGGTTTAGTCTCCCTGCTGCCTGTTGCAGCTGGAATACGTTTCTGGAAGGTCTTAGTCTAGTCAGCTTGTACAAACGTGCCTAAATGCGAGAAAGGAAAACACGAAAAGGAAGTAAAAGATAGAAACCTTCCCGTCATCGTGGTCGTGCTGGAATTGTAGTAAGTTTGTACTAATTTGTTGGCAACACAGTATCCACTTTTATGGGTTAAATGAAACTAGGCAGCGATTTGATATCGGAATGCTGCGCTAGTAAAATGGGCAGGATGAGAAAAGGATGGCCGGCCAGTGGTTTACTCTGGCTCATAGATGGATTGTGGGTATTCTGTGATAATTCGCTATTCCCTTCTGGATTTCAAGTTCTGTCTGTTCATTGTAGTTGAAACTTCTAAAGCCTGCCCGGAAACAGAACAAAGTGCTGTTTTCTGGTTTGACCCTTATAACACGAACGTTAGCGAAGAATATCGGTGACTGTAGACGTGCTGATGCATGTACCTCACACCTGTGCACGAAGTCATCCATTTATTGAGTTACCAAAGTTTGCAAAATGTTCTTGTAAACTTAGATCACCCTTACTGAGCCTTTCCATTCTGCATTTAGATATCTTAATATAAGTTGCATCCGTGAATCCTGTGGCATTAAAGAAAAGGTCTTTATATATGTATGTAATGTTCATACTACTCCTCCATGGGCTCCATGCCAGAATTTTCCACAGGAAAACTTAGATTGCACACCGTCCCTACTCGCGCCTTGCTAATGTGCTGTTCAGAGTGTTAAATTTCTTGAATTAACTTTCGCTCAGGTTGTTTTCTTGCTTGAAGACGGACGGTCGAATAATAGCTTCCGTACGATCTATAGGATAAGGCAAAAACAAACTGTTTAATTATTGTCTTGGGTTCGTTCAAAACTGAGAAATGCGCCTGGGCGGCGCCGTTCTTTTCGCTCACATACGCTTTCTCGCGATCCGCTCAGGTCTCTCACCACACACGCACACTCGCTGACGCTCAAACGCTCGACTGCCTGGGCACAGTCCGTCTCGCGCCCCGGAGCCAGACCACTTGAGTTGTCGGTGTCGGTTGTCTTGGCGCCGCTCGGTTGGTCATAAACAGGGCACACGGTACGTCGAGCAACGAGACGACCGTGGGAGCAGGTTCGCCAGCTTGACGTAAGGGGAAACAGAGGTCCGAAATATAAACAGAGCTCTCATACTAAAATAGAATACACAAGGAAACGCAAGATATGGGAGGGCGGGCGAATCATTCGCCTACACTCGGGTATCCTGACAGCAATTAACATCCTCGTTAATAGGACCGTCTTTTCCCCAGACAACACCAAGACATCCTGAGGACATCCTCAGGATGACAATTCGAGTACATTATGACGTCCTGAGGACGACCTCGTGATCCTCAAAATATATTAAAAAGGTCCAGATGTCCGGCCTCAGGACATCCTCAGCGCATCCTCAGGAGAGCATCTTTTTACCTTCCTAGTTCATTTTTAGGACATCGGTAACAGTATGAATAAACACACAAATAGAGATAAAACAAAGTATCCTTGTTATGAAATTTATTTGCACTCATAGGAACCAGCCTTTTTCCTCTTCCTGCCATTGTGATACTTCATTTGGAGGCATACCCTTCAAAAATGACTCAACATGTGTGTACCAGCCCCCCTTTAATCTCACTCTGAAGCATAGTCTTCGGGAATGGATTCTGGAAAAAATTTGAAACGGCAGAAATGTCCAATCAGGCAAAACTGCAAAGGTCAAGTAAAATTCATTTCTACCTGCTACGAAAAAGTAATTGTGTCATTACATGACAACCCTGTTCCTGAAAACATTATATAGTGACGAATCAGCAAAATAAAACATTAAGAAACAAACACAGAAAAGTAGAAAACATGGTCTGTTTGCAGTGAAATTCAGTGATCGAACAGAAGAGCATGTCTCGCGGCTAACTTTGCAGATATAGCATTTATTTGTAACCATCCACATCAAACTGCACCATGTACTTCAGCAGTTGTTTTTTGTGCAGGGTTTGTGAGCCTGCTGGCAATACTGACAGGCAACAAACAATATAAATTTCAGGTATGCAGTTTTTGACTCGTAGAGACATTTTTAAGTATGCCTGCATTTATTCAATCTCTCCATAAAATACTTATTCATAGCCAGGACTGCATTTCTATTAAACAAGACAGACCTGGCTGGCTGTACACCAGGGTGAAAATAGTTGCCATATTATGATCCTCACAAGATCTACATTAACAAAACATGACCGCATAGTATATGAAGTGGTACAACTCTAAATAGTGTCTTATCCAGGTGCAGTACGCGGCCCAAATATGCACCCGTGACAAACTGCCTGCAGATCCTGCCTTTCACAGATACCATAAATACCAAACAATGGGCCAGAAAACCAAATATTGGACCGGCTTGCACGTACCCCTGGTTAGCTTTACAAAAACATCAAGTGCTGCTTTCAGTTGCTGAGGGTCGTTCTTTCTTTTTTGTTTTTTTTAGGTGAGCTTAAGAGCATTGTAAAACCAGTACATCACAAAGAAGTTAGTGCCTTCTGTGTGTCTATTTGCTTCTCCTTGTCTTAGCCCTTCTATTCTTTGCCATGTTCTACCAAACCAGCACTCCATGTAATTCACGTTACCTTCATCTCGAGCACTTGCTGTTTTCGCCTCAAGTTTCTTCAACTTTTCGCCAGAGTGGCGCAGCCACGTCTTAATGACAGCCTCGATCTCGGCTTGTTTCGCATCGGCAAAATTTTGCTTCACAGCCTCTGAAAAATTGTTACCAAGGCAATAAGATTTACTTCACTTGTATTGCGAGATGAAGCAGAGGACATTTACCAGGCTTGCAATAAAAGGCAATTAAATTTGTCTGCATTTGAGCCAAAACTAGATACACACTATACGGGGTCACAATAAGGCAATGAAAATAAATCAATGTGGCTTACTGATGATTAAGCTTGCGACATTTAGGACAGAAAACTTCTTCCCCTTCTGTCCCAGCCAGCTGTACCGCACAGCAACTCTTTGGCTCATAATGGCCTCCAGGATTCGCCTGGTAGCTGGTGCTGCAGCTGAGCCGCCGAGACCGGCCAATTGGTGCACCTGAAAAAAAAATGCCACGTTATTTATTTCTTCCCCTAGCAGCAAGTGTAAAGTATGCCTTACGAGAGATGTCTTAAGTCGTCCATTTGTGCCGAGTCCAGCATCAAACTTTTCAAAGTCTTCAATGTTCTGAAATGGCTGTTCCAGAACTTCTTCATCCCTGTCTCTGGCAGGGCTTTGATTGTCACTGTTTAGCTTGCGTATTATGGCATCCAACTGCCTGCCGTGTTGCTCGCACCACATTTCAATGGTATGTATTGCCCTCATTAGCTGTTCAAACTCTGCAAAATGTTGCCAAATCACAAAAATAATTGGTTTTAGCCAATTCTGGGCTGAAAAAACTAGGTGTCAACTTATGTTGACACCTAGGTTTAACACAGAAATGACATCAAGGGCTATCAACTGAAACAGCTGAGAAAATGTCATATGTTGACAGAAGAGGCAGGCACCGGAAAACGTTCTTACCAGAAGGCTTAAAGCTTCTGGCTGGAGGTGCGTTGCCTGATGCGAGCCCACCAGACCTTGCCCTGTGTTCTAAAGGTTACAAAAAATGTAAATAGAAAGATAAAGCAATATTTTCAAATTCTTACCAGGTGAATTGCTCCAATCTTGACGGTTCTCATGGGGAATGTATGCCGACTGAAATGTTGATGTTCGGTCTGCTCGTGCACTCTGAATTCCGGGCCCTATTTTGAAAACAGAGTTAACTCAGGCCAAAATGCCTGAGAGAATGTGTGAAAATTCAAACTCACATTCTTCTCGGTTGTCATGCAGAAGCTGTGCAGGTCTTTGCAAAGAACTGCTGCAACTTTCTGCGTACCCTGTGAAAAAGTAAAAGAATGCCACTCCTTCCCACAATTCCTCTTTTATATTAGCTTACATGAGTTGCAGGAGTCTGGGTGAGGACTGTCACGTAACTGTGCACCCCGCATCCCGTCCCGTGGTTGGCTGCAGAAAGTGGTGCCTCGCCCTCGGAACGAAAAGCGAAATGTTGGCTCCACACTCTTCAAGTTCTCAGCCAAAGTAATCAAGACACTTACAAGTGCCAGTTGTACATAACGTGGAGCTGTTGATGTGTGGGGAATAGGGTACGTCCTCGTCATTCCCATCTGCAATAAAAGCAAATTCTTGTGCACACGCTTGGGTATATAAACAAGTATGGGCCCACTAGCCCAAAAGTGTGCCTTAAAGAAACCAAGAAGACAAAACTCAACTTTGCATTATTTGAAAAATTGGGCAGCTCATAGCTTATTAAAATTTTGCTCAACAATGAGCAAGCATTGCTGCCATTGTTGTATTAGTGTTTGTATGGCAGGATTTTATACTACCTCCCACACAGTGATGTACCAATAGTGGCCAGTCAGTGCATTTGGTGCTCCTAGTGTATACCTTCAAATTATGTTACCTTCTTGCATGTACTGTACTATCTGACCTTATCACTGCAAAAGAAAGCTGTTTTGAATTTTAAGCACGACAGGTTAAATATGCAAGCCCATCCAACTTGTGTGTATTTTTTACTGTCAACAGCCAATCGCGCAAATTAGCATTATTAGGTCACAAGTCAAGTGTGGGAAAGTAGCAGCCAATCTTTTGAAAGGACCAAAGTTGGGTGTTGTCATCTTCATCTCTTTAAAGGTTTAAGTATACTACAATATAGCCTTACACCAATCCGGTCCAATAAAAGAAAAACATTTGCCTATGACTGAGAGAGAGAGAGAATGCTCTTTAATGTGAACTGGTGAGGTCAGCCCTGCTAGGGACGAGGCTTGCTACACCAGATGGGGTGATTACGTTGATGAGTGGTGAATATCAGACATTGGGGCTACAGCAGGAAGAAGACAAATATGAAACGTTAACAAAAAAAGGACAAGAAAAGCAAGAGAATGCTGCCAGCAGAGTCCGGACATAAAAATACAATTGAAAAAGAAATCGTTGATGAAAACGCTGAAACAAAATGAAAAGTAAACGACGAGAAAAAAATGAGTAACAACACCAACCTAAGAAAAATAAATAGATGAACGCCACACTGCGAAAGAGTAGATATCGTGACACACTTGCTCTGTCTGTGATCTAGAGAGATTTGTCCAGTTCAGTGTCTCGCAGGAACTGGAGCAGAACTTTTGTACCTAAGGTATACTGTCTGTAAGGTTTTGTTAAACCCTTCCTCAATGCGCAAATTACCAGGGCAATCCAGGTAATTCCCTGCAGATGCTGACTCGCTGGTTGGTCTGCGTTCATTCATGTGCCCTGCAATGCAAAACAAAAACTTGTTTCAATCTTTCAAGCCGCACTACACATAATATAAAGGCTACAAAGGAGGATTCTCACCATGCAACACACAAAAAATGTGCTGTAAAGCACAAAAATAGTCTCTGGACGACCATATGCTAACATTAAAATGATCTGAAAAATGTGTTGCAAGTGACTTCTCCTTCTCTTTTGAAGCGCTACTATAGCCATACGAAGAATAGAGAGCTTGTCCCTGAAAAAAGTTACTTCGGATTAAACTGAAATCTGTACAGCTGCTTGTGCATGCACCATCTAAAGCAAGGAAGATGCAATTCCCTTTATATCAGGCTTCAGCAGGCTTTCCTGTGGTAGAAACATTAAAAAACTGTTAGAAATGTAAGCACATGGTGTTTACCTATAGCAGCGCTGCTAGCTGCTCCTCGAAATTGGCTTTTAGTCAACTTCCGCCCCGTCTGATCTCTTATTCCTATTTAACAGAAACAGAAAAGCAAACTTTAGTTGGCAACACAGCACAGTGACTACTGTGTGGCTAGGGCATTCACAGCATTCTCAAATGAGGTAGTTTGCTCGTTTCATAAATCCGTATCCGTATCTACTGCATGATGCATGTTTGCATGATGCAAACATGTACACAAATTATTAGCAAGAACGAGTCACAAAACATTTGGAGGTACTTCAAGCTATGGCAATAGCTTCACATCCTGCTTTTGCGAAGTTCACTATGTAGACACGAAATCGCTATGAATGACACGTTAAAATATGAAAGCTGAATTTATTATTTCTGATTTGTGTTACCTGCATGTCTGAACTGTGTGTTGCTCTTGGGGCCAAGGTACAGCCTCCCAAATTTTTAATAATATAGCGGGAGCGACGACCGATCGGCTTGTAAGCGCCTTATCACGGTGTTCACCGGCGAAACAGGCGACAGTACGCGCACGCGCATAGAACTATCTGCTGTGTGGAGCGTTGTCTGCTCCGCTGTTCTCCTCAGGGCAACACACCCCCCGTGTTTCTTAATTTGCAAGGCCGTTTCGCTACCGCCGAAGGTAGCTAAGCAGCGTGAGGCACATAATTTTATTTTTATAAGATGCGATATTTATTGCATGATATCGCGCAGCGGCCTGAGGCCATTCCGGCCAAAAAACCCTCCCCGTTCTACTTTTTTTAATCTTTCAAGTGGAAATATTCTTCTCGCTGTGCGGGGCAAGTGATCCGAAAGAGAAATCAAACGCGCAGTTGATATGCGCTTGCGTTTCAAATAACCACGGTTTCTTGTGAACAACGTCATTCAGATGCAGTGGCAGGGGGTGTACCACTCTCAAGGAAACACCGTAGCAGGCGACACCCATGCAGCAGATAGCCCCATGCGCGTGCGCGTACTCTCGCCTATTTCGCCGCTGGACACTGAGATAAGGCGCTGGCATGCCGATCAGTCGTCGCTCCGGCTATATTATTAAAATTTTGGGAGGCTGTACTTGGTTACGTGAATTGTAATATGTGTGTGTGCCGGCCTACATTTTTCGTTTCTTTTACACTTGCGCATTTGCTTTTTATCGTCACCCTTTATGTAACTGTGATTTGCTTCATCTAAAAGTCCTGTTTAATTCACGCTTTCGTCAGTTCTTGATTGCTTATAGTTTGTGAGAATGCGACATCAGCGCGTTCTCTCGCGTTCGGCTTCGCCGCGTTGCTTGCTTAAGAAACGCGGCGAAGCCGAACGCGAGGGAATGCGGGAAACTTGCTTGCAAGACGTCGGCGAGGGAGACCTTCCTCCTCGCCGAAGGAGTGTACTGTGGCCGGCGAGAGTGCGGACTTCGGGCTTTGCTCAATAAACACTTTCTCTCTCTCTCTCGGAGGGGAAAGATAGAGAAAGAGGACGCGCCTGGCGATTTCCGCGTCCTTCGCAAGATCGGGCAAGAAGCGCGACAATGGCGCCAGCGAGGCAAACGCGAGCGCGCCGCTGAGACGTCCCGGATCTGACGGTTGTCGCGGTGAGACACCTCGATTCCCTCAAATTGCCCGGCGAGGAAATTAATAGATCCTCGCTGTTAACCAGCTAGCCTGCATGCTCTTGCAATGTTTATTATGCAGTAATAAATATCAAATGAGGGAAAACACTTGTCGCTTCCTTTGTTCAGTCGAGCCATGACCTGCCGCGGGTGGGAGATAGCTTGCTAGCTGGGCGAAATGAGATACCAATGTTCCTCGTCGCCGGTTTTGGTATTACATGGGAAAGTACCTGCCCTACATCCCACATTTAGCGCGTCAATGTGGGGCTGGCTCTCGGAACATGAAGATGTGAGAAAAGTTCTTTGCCCGAAGCTGACAGGCGCGTGTATGTTGTGCTAGCGTGAATCGAATCGCTAGCGGAGGCAGGCGTACTTTCTTGAGAGCGGAGTGTTGGTTGCTGATGGTTATTGAGCGTTAGATTGGGAAACTCGTAGATCGCGTTTCGTTAGATCGAGTTTTCGCTAGCGCCTCGCAGGCGTCGTAAATTCTCACCACCCGTTCCCCACCCGTGACTGTTATTCTCTGCAGTGCACCTCGCAGCTTGCTCGCACACCGTGTGTCTTTGTCCCACCCAATTGCGTCTATGTCCCTTTTTCTGCAACGCTCGTAGATATTTTACGATTTAGTGAGGTTAAAAGAACAGGAGGGCTTTCAGGTGCCGCACTACAGGAGCTGGCATACTCCGTGGAACTGAGCTGACCGAGAAAAGAAGCTTAGGATTGCTTATGCACAAGCTGTAAAAGAATGTAGTGTTGAGAATTAGCAAGAGGATCGAAGCAGCTGCAATGGACATTAAAAATAGTACAAGCCGTCTGGCTACTAATATGAGGTTGGAGACAGATGGGGGAGTACTATTAAACATGGCCTGGGGTGGCTGTGACAGCTGCAAATCTTCGTCCTCAGAGCTACTAATCCTCCTGGGCTGCCTCTTGCGCTTGCCGCGCCCCAACTCTTCGTCAGACTGGAGGTCAGACGTTTCCTCTGCCTTTCTTAAGGCATCGTGTGCTTTTTTGTAGTCCTCTGAAAATATTTTTGTAATTGACTCTTCAGGGGTGGCACACACTCACAAGATATTAAGCATGTATAGAAAAGCCAAAGAAATGAAAATGAATGGGAAAGTATGAAACAGTTGTAGCTTAAATACAACCATGCCAAATTATGGGACACGCAACAATGTTCCCGGAAAAAAATGGTCCCATGCTAGGGTTGATGTGTTTCCTTTCAAGTTGGTAAGATCTGAACTTTTTTGCGGTTTTAATTTCCTCCCTTTGAGTTTTAGCTAACAGTGGAGAAACAGATGGGATGCTTTAATATTCATATAAGGGCCAGAAATTAACGCTTATGGAGGCTAAAATCTAACAAAGAAAATTTGGTACACAGACGGATGGATGGTAGGGCTGAGCATCGATTAAAAGTTTTAATTTAGTCAATTGGCAGGCAATAATTGATTAAATTATTCGTTTATCAGTTGGTTTGGGTTACAGAAAGAATAAAAAATATTACCAGATTTCGAGTTCCAAGCCTCATTTCTTGCTATCAGGTAATCAACACAGAAGCGTTGAAACCGTATACATTCCCGAATTTTAAAGCGACTGAGTCGATGTGGGCTAAACAAACCCTCGCGTGGTACAGATGTGGCACGAACGCACCTTGAACTGTCGCTATTTCTCGAAAGAGTGAGACCGCCGCCTCTCGTCTTCGACTATATGCGGTTGCAATTAACCATGGTATTATAAAAATGGTTTGTTGCTATGTGAGGCGATTCCCTCAAGCATGCTTATGCAACGTTTTGGGGAGCTTAATATCTGGTCTACTCGCCTCGTGTGAGTTCAACCGATTAACAGGTTAAAGAATTTATTTGCGAACAATGCATTAATCGATCATTCGGTAGGTTAATCGATCAACCGCCTACCCCTAAAGCAAGGTTGCATGGATAGTAAGCCTGAACAACAAACAACCGAGACTCGAGCTACCAGAGTTTTAGAAATATATAACATAAAGAGACAACACAAACTTGGTTGTAGGTTAGTTGTTCATGCCATGTTTTCTGCTTAAAACACAATCCTTTTGGAACAGTGAAGAGGTGTACCCCTGTCCTTTCCCCAAACGTGTTTTGTGCTACCAATTTTTCCGGGACAATTTTTACCTGCACCCCAAATTATGCATAGGGATAGCTAAGGGTAAATCTTTGTAGTGACTAGTTAAATGAGACAATAAAAGAGGACCATTTGTTCTGCTGCAATTAATAAAACATGTACGACCCAGAAGAGCAAGAGCGTTTAGCAACTACCTTGAACAGCACATTGCTTTTGCAGGGCAACAGCAAAACTTATATCATAGTAAATTCACCATCAAAAGGTATCTGCCATTTTAAATAACAAGGGTAAAAAGCAAGCACAGTGTTACCATACGTCTGTAGTATGCAGCAGCGCACCCTGCTCCAGTCAGGCCCCGGTGTGGCCCCTCCATTCAGAAGACTTCTAACGTCTTTCATCCGGGGCGGCCACAAGCAGCCGTCTCCAGTAATCCACTTCTTATGCACGATTGCAATGTCATTGTTTTCCTCGAAAAATTTCACGAGGACATAGACACCCCCTTAGTTAAGAGAAAAACAAGTAGGTTTATTATTTACAAAGGACAATATGACTGGCAGTGACAAAGAAACACATTTAAAAACAAGTAGCTATCTTGTATGTAAAAGATGAAAAACAACAGTTTCGCGCTTAAAAACAAGCTTCATACATTTTCGCTCAACACTTTCGAGTGGCCAAAATCTCAAGTTGGACATTTGTGAAACAACATGAATCCCAAGCATTTATGATGGACGGGGAGGAATATAGGTCTTTGCGCTGTAGGAACTTCCTCCCTATGATACAAGGTGCCTTTGATGGCAGATGTGAATGTTCTGAATGACTACCACGGACCCATCAGCTAGCACGCAACAGCTGTTCTTCTTTCCAGCATCAAAAACAACATTGCCTGGTAGCTTAATTTTCTCAAACTGCTGCCCTTGACAAGGGCCTATAAGTGGCCACGGTTGTGTGGTCCACTAAAAAGTGGCCTGTCGTCCACTTTTACAGCGTTCTCGAACAATGGTGCTTGTTCTGCCAGTCTGTTGCAGAGCTGTTCAAGTGGGAACTTTGGTTTTCGGACCGTCTTCTTCAGTGTACTCATGTAGTTTTCGAATGGAAAAGCACTCCATGAATCTAATGGCCCAAGGTGCTCAACGTCGGCTGCAAGATTACTGAGCCCATGCACATTATGCGACACATGATGCTGGCCATAGATAGCAGCAAAGCGTAGCACAAAAATGTCAAGAAGCTGTCCAGCATACTGAACCTCACTTGGTGTGACACTAGGCATCGAAAGCAGGGTGATTGCCACATGCAACATAAGAAAATGTTGAAACATGTCATCAGGAAGAAGGGACGATAACACTTGTCCCCCATACAACAGGAAAAACCGAAATTCTGTGGCCTTCCACCTGTCTAGCTCTGCTAGGCTGCGTGGTTTTCGGTTGAACTCGAATGGGACGAACTGTGCAAGGGCAACATTGCGCTTTGAAAGTGCTAAGCGCACTTTCCTGACAAGCCTCACTTTCTTTGGCCCATGAAACCACAGCACGATCAACTTGTGCACGAGACCCAAGCAGACAAGGTGCATGTAATCCAGAGGAACATCTTTCACGAGATCTATAGGAAGTGCTGCTAGAATAGTACGCCCAGTGTGGTGCTGCCACTGTGTTTTGCGCCGAACGGAGCGGTCTGTCCTCAATGCACATTTTGTGCCAGGAAAGCAGACCCCTTTTCTTTCTGTAACGGCCTTTGATGGTGCACTCGAGCAGCTGTAATAGCCTGTGTGATGCTTAATACATAGGCACGAAAGCTTTCGCCGGCGCATCACAAACTAGGGCATTCAGCCGTACGGGAATCCTCGCCGTTCCAACAACAATGCCAGAAGTACCAAGAGTGTTCAGTTCTTCAACAAACTTACGCATGAACTTGTTCGCATCAGTGGGCTTGCTGTAGCTGAAAAATGCACCGATGACAAATGGTGCAGCACCTTTCAAGTTCTTCACAAGACCAAGAATAAGCCAAAAATGTCCCTTCGAGCTCTTCGAGATGGGGAGGCCATCAACATTGACGTTGATGACAAGTTCTGTAGGCAGCTCTTTTGCAGCTCTGCAGCGCTTGCCGTAGACCTGCCTCCAAGCCAAAGGGATTGAACTTCCCTCCTGCCATGGTCAAAATATGCGTAGACTTTGGAATTTTCAGCAAAGTTCTGGCGGTGGATGGAAGCGATGCAAGGCATTTGTACTTGCGGAGCACTCCGAGCAACGATGTGACTGCTTTGTGCGAGGACTTGGATTCCAATGCCCATAACTGCAGGCTACGTCGGAAGTCGACAGCATCAACGTCGTGCTGTGCTGCATCATTTGTAACATCAGCCGATGCACACATCTGTTCTAAACGGCCATCCCCTCGACCATGACCAGATTCGCGGTCACCTCGAGAACTCTGCACGCTTACGCAGGCGCTCTCTTCGTTGTCACTTCTTTGTGCACACCGATCATCTCCATATGCGAAGCTTGGTGACGGAACAGGAGCGCTTACGTCTACGGTTAGTGTCGTGCGCGGCACAGAATTTTCACACACACGCTGTCTTTTTGCATGCGGCACACAACTCACTGCCAACACATCCGCTTCTAAGGGTGCACCAAGCTCTAGACATGCCTCAAGGCGCCGTTTCCTTACGCGGCGAAATTGGCGCTCACCGATTTCAGCCATGTTTACAATAAGTAATAAATGCGAAGCACTCACCGCTTTGCGAAGTTGCCATGGCGCCAAAAACGAATTCCAGGCTCCAGCGCGCCAAAACGTAAACGGCGCGCAAGCGTAGAGACGTCAGATGGTCTTGGCTTAGAAACAACTTGTCTCCTTGGCGGTTTCTATTTCACGGCTTCCAGTGATTCCCAGCACGGAATCACTTCAAAAGCAAAATCTGCAAAACTTCTTTATTTTACCAGTATAGAAAGAAGTTAAAATATGCTACATAGAATACGAGAAAGTAAAAAAATTGCAGAATTCCTTGGGTTTGGGCAAGTTGGTTTTCCATATCGACTTGAAATTTCAGCTTGAACAAAAAACAATCGATAGGACTTAGGAAGGAAACACGGACACAGTGCTGACTATCAACTGAGTTTACTGACAAAAAGCGGGAACATATATACATGAAACATTGCACAACATCGGCACAGCGCGACACTCTTTTTTTCCGAGATTAGTTAATGGGTCCAGTTCTTTCTCTGTCAGCGTCACGGAAGCTGTGCTGACGCACTTGTTACCTTTCTTGCTGATGGCTACTGCTTCGACGACTTCACGTGCGAGGCGATTGCGTTTCTTTCGAAGCACGTTGATCTCGTCGATGCGCGCCGTGCATTTGGGGCAAGTGCGGCAATGGAAGTCGTATACAGCATCCCATTATCATGCAAAAAAGTCTAAGTGGGACAAACCGGAAGGTGCATTAATGACAGGGCACTTGAACATGCCGCCTCACTCAAGACAACGTCATCCGGCCACTTATCATCCCATTGCCGCACTTGCCCCAAATGCACGGCGCGCATCGACCACATCAACGTGCTTCGAAAGAAACGCAATCGCCTCGCACGTGAAGTCGTCAAAGCAGTAGCCATCAGCAAGAAAGGTAACAAGTGCGTCAGCACAGCTTCCGTGGCGCTGACAGAGAAAGAACTGGAACTGCTTAGCGATTATCCCATTAACTAATCTCGGAAAAAAGAGTGTCGCGCTGTGCCAATGTTGTGCAATGTTTCATGTATATATGTTCCCGATTTTTGTCAGTAAACTCAGTTGATAGTCAGCACTGTGTCCGTATTTCCTTCCTAAGTCCTATCGTTGTTTTTTGTTGAAGCTGAAATTTCAAGTCGATAAAAAATTGCGACGGCACAATCGCAAAACTACATAGCAAAACCGAAACTTTAACGGAAACCGGAACCCAAGGGTTTGTTTACATCCGGCATTGCAAATGGCTTCGACCCGCCGTAGGTAATAATAATAATATAATAATAATAATAATAATTTTATTTGAAAAGTCAGTGTGCGCACCCAGTGGCGTGCACGGCTAGGCAGAAAGGTAGAGACCCTTACGCAGGTGCGCCTGCTAGCCCGCCACTGAGTGGGTAGAAGGGAAGCGTAAACGCGTTGAATAAATAGACAAGTATTGGAAAGAAGAACAAACAACGAAAAGAAGACGACAACAGAGACAAAAGTGACAGCAGAGAGATTGTAGGGACATACACGAAACGCAGGAAGAGAACACGAAAGGACACACCGAGAATATATAGACTTATAGTACATGGCGGGGCGTGGAGGAGACTAGGGGGGGCACTTGTCAGAAGGAGGCGTGCATACGAGCGACAGCAACTCTAGGGGATTCCTCCCTGCCACGGGGCAGAGGCTTGCGCGCTGGCTTGCCGGCAGTGAGAGGAACCCTCGTACAGCAGCGGGAACGAGGGACGTGCTTAATGCCTAGCAGTTCGTGCACGCATCGGTTGGGGTTGGCCAGTGCGGTTGCTCACGCGCACCTGCGAAGACAGGAAAGTTCCAGACAGAGAGCCATCTAAGACGCGGCACAGGAGGCGAACACGGCCAATGTCCCGGCGGTAGGCCAATTGACGCCACTTAGCAACCACGACCAGTATAGAAAGAAGTTAAAATATGCTACATAGAATACGAGAAAGTAAAAAAATTGCGACGGCGCAATCGCAAAACTACATAGCAAAACCGAAACTTTAACGGAAACCGGAACCCAAGGGTTTGTTTACATCCGGCATTGCAAATGGCGTCGACCCGCCGTAGGTAAGCGTCCTACAGTACAGTGCTCTTCGGTTCTCTGGCCAGCGGCTTTGGCGTGCACATGCACGAATCAGCGAACATCGTACATGTGTGGAAGTGACTAATAAGTGCGCAGAAACGCGTGTGGATTATTCTTCTTAGACGGGTAGATGGATAGCGGGATTGTTTGCGCCTTTGAAAAGAAGCGGCCTTTGCGCGCCGTAATACGAGTGTTGTGGCGTGAATGCAAACTGTGTATTTCCTACTCTAATAATACTTTGCAGTGAGTCTGCCTGGTGTTATCGAGGTGTTCTGTCGCATCCCGCAGTGGTCCAGCAGTGTTTACTGCACTGTCCCAGGTTGGTAGCATGTTTTGAGGGTCGGGGCTAGTCTGTTCCCCGTCCAAGTCGGAACTACTGGTGCTCCCGCTGAAGAACGCGGGCAGAAAGAGAAAGTACGGCGAAGACAACGACCGCGCTAGCTCCAAGATCACCGTGCGCACGGAAGGAGGACAAGTCATTTCGGAGGTCGACAAGATCAGAGTGCTCTGAATGCTCGTCGGGAAGCCACCAAGCTAGCGACGAAAGCAGACGCGGCGGTGCGCCTCGTCAGAAGTGTCTCCAGCAGAAAAGGAGGGATGAAGGAAGAGAACCTCACGAGCTCGTCCAGTCCTTCGTCATCAGCCACATAGCGTACGTGGCCGCCTTTTACAACTGGCGGCCGAGCGAACGCGCAAAGATCGACGCAGTCATACGCAAGGCGTACAAGACGGCGCTCGGACTCCTGAGGAGCACGAGTACGGACAAGTTCGCGGCCCTGGGCGTGCACAACACCCTGGACGAAATAGCAGAAGCCCAGCGAGTGGCGCAGCGCGAGAGACTATCAGGAACTAGAACGGGTCGACACATACTACGGCAGCGGGGTCTGGTGCCCAAGGAGAGCAAGACGACGAGCGGAAACCGTTGCCCGGGGGCGGGACGACGGATCACCGTGTCCCGATACCTCGGAACATGAACCTAGAACACAACAGAGTACGGCGACTGGCAAGAGCCAAGGCCCTTGTGGACCTGCTGGCCAACGACAGCGGTGCCGCGTACGTGGACGGGGCGAAGCACCAAGACCAGAAAGAAGCCTACACGGTGGTGGTGATAGAGGCGACGACGGGCAACACGAAGACGGCAGCGAGCATCCGCGTCGGGAAGCCGTACCAGGCGGAGGAGGTGGCCGTGCCCTGGCCATCGCCGATCCCGGCTGCACGACGGTGCTGTGCGACTCCAGGACGGCGGTGCGGAACTTTGCCAAGAACAGTGTGTCAGTGACGCCGCGCGCATCTTGCGCAAGGCCAAAGGCAACGGCAGCAGTGGTGGTGTGGTGATCAAGTGGTTTCCCGCACATGGGTAAAACCGTGTCGGCGGGAGAGAACACGAAACATGAGACGGCCAACGCCGTCGCACGAGGACTTGCCAGGCCGCGCGACGACGATAGCCAGGCCGCCTCCGGCGGCGTGGTCCGACGATGGAAGAACACGGTACCAAGAACACAATGACCAGTTACAACGACGTGTTGGAGTGTACAGACTCAATAGAAGAACGATGCCGCCCCCTCACCTGAGGCTCACTCGGGAAGGCAGTGCTATACACACAGTTGCAGACGGACTCCGTGATCACCCCGGTGCTTGCGAAACACTATGCCCCCCCCCAA
>JABSTR010003165.1:0-67368 GCA_013339765.2 Haemaphysalis longicornis | reverse complement strand
GCAGCGATCGCGCGGAGCACTTCTATCTGTTCACACAGCTGTTCTCCGTCCCGCTCTAGAAGCGGCTGGCCCACTCGCGTGTAGAGCATCGGTGATCATAACCTGTCTTGCGTTCGGCGATGATGTCTCTGAGCGGCGGGATGCGAGGGTAGTGGTGCAGCTCCTCGACCCGGGCATGGCGGGGCAGGCCCGTTATCATCCGAAGACATTCCCGGTGTAGTCTCTCCAGCTTGTCGTATTTAGATTTTGGCAGGACAAAACACACAGCTCCATAGCAAGCTTTTGACGTTAGTATTGCCATTGTGAGGGTACGAGCTGTGCGTGTGCTGGCTCCTCTGGATTTGTGGGCTATGCGTCCTACAAGATGCAGAAGCTGTCTCAATTAAAGCCCTAGCTCCGGCAGCCACGTTGCCGCACTTCGGCTTTTATGTATCGGGATGTCAAGAATCTTGATGTGCCGGTCTAGAGCTCTCTCGAGTGTCTGGTCAGCGAGATTGAGCTTCACCTTTTAGTTTTGAGCCGTGGAGCCGCCCACGAGAATGTATTTTATTTTTTTTCCGGATACACTTCCATTCCCTTGCTCTTCAAGTAGTTGGCTAAGGTATTGATGGCGTCTTGTATAGCATTGGCTGCTTCTTCTGTTGTTCGGAGAGGGTCACCGGACTCTGTCCAAAGCGTCACATCGTCGGCGTATATGGTGAGGCGCACGGCATAAATTCGCCGCAGACGTGTAGCCGGCCCTCGCATAAACAGGTCAAATAGCGTTGGCGACAGTATCGCCCCCTGGGGAACACCAATGCTGCTGCTGTAAATCGTAGGGTTCCTATTGTCACTCCGAATCTCAAGGGTGCGTCCCTCCAGGAATGACCTGACGATGTTGAGGATGCGGGCTCCTGGCTTCGTGTCTTCGAGTGCAGAAATTACTGCATCATGCGTTACTGTATCGAACACCTTCCGCCAATCGACGGCTGCCAGTATGCCAGGAATTCTTTTTTGTCCTCTGCGCTTTTGAAGACAACGATGCAGCAAGAACAGGCTGTCCTGTGGGCAGAGGCCTGTTCGGAAGTCAGTCTGGCCTGGGTCAAAGTAGGGTTCTTTCTGTGCCTCTTCAAGGTGGTTGTTAAGCCGGGTGAGAACCATCCGCTCCAAGAGCTTGCTCAGTGTTGAGGTAAGCGAGATTGGCCTCAAGCTACTGAAGCCGATGGCTGGCTTCCCTGGTTTGGGAATGGGGCTCACCACGGAGTGCTTCCATTCAGCAGGAACTTCGCCTGACCGCCACACTTCGTCAATTTCTTCAAGTAGTTGCATTTTCCTGTGTTCGTTAAGGTTGCGGAGCTTCTTCCAGGTGATACCATTCTTCCCTGGTGCGTTCTTTGCGTTGATGAATTCGAGCGCCATCACTAATTCTTGCATTGTGAAAGGCGACACAATATATTTGTCGGAAGTAGGTGCTGTGCGTTGATATTTTCTGGGGTCGGGTCTGCGAGAGCTTCCGCCCGCAAGTCCGTTCAATAAACGAGGCGCAGTGGTTGTGCCATCGTTCCTGAGAGAGCATTTTGGCGTAATGGCGCGCTTGTGCGGTATTATTGCGCATCTTCACAAGTTCGACATTCCGTTCCCCCTTGTCGAGGTAAACAATGCTGCTGGCTACGGGTGTCCCAAAGATTGAGAAGGTGCTTGGCGGGTGTAGGAAGATGTTTCTACACTTCAATATCTTTAGTGGCTTCCCGGGCAGCCCTGCAAATCTTCTGAAGAACCAGGACGTTTTCGTCGGAAGTGTCAAAGCCGGATCGAAACCTGTCCTAGACGACAGCTGCGGTCATCCTTTTTATACCCCCTGTGGCTCGTACTTCAAGTTCAATCCAGATCGGATAATGGCCACAACCCATTCCTTCGGGACCTCACCTCGAGTTCTTTACAAGCCTGGGCGTTGTCCAAGTCAGATCTGGTATAGAGTCGCGCTGCCTGGAGTGAAGTGCATGACGAGTAGGATAATGTTTGTCGTTGGCCAAGGTACGTTCTGCCGCTTCAGCCTCTTCGTAAAGTCGGCGCCCCTCTGTGATTCCTTGTCGTACCCCCAGATTTTGTGTCGAGCGTTGAAGTCCCCTCCGGCAAGGAATTGGTCTTTGGGATACCGATGTCGGAGTTCGCGTAGAAAAGCGAAATTTGCAGTCTTCGAATTGTCCTTTCTGTAGAAGCTGCCACCGGGACGTAGGTATCCAGACACCAGGATGGTCTGGCGACCACCAAGCTCAAATTGCACAGTAACCACCTCTTGTATTGTGTTGCAGTATTTTCCGGTGTCGAGTTTGACGTGTGGAACATCTCTACGTATGAGGTTTCCACCTATGCTTCAAGTACACCTTCTGGCTGCTGATCTTGCTTCTTGTTTGTCTGTGTGTGCAAACTCGTAGGTTGAAAATGCCCTTCGTATCCCTGGATAAGTACCTCTTATCTCCTGCAGTAGAACGACCGCCGATTGACCTACGTGTTTGAAAGTGCTCCAAGCTCGGCATCGCAGGACTTGAGTGACCGGCAATTCCACTGCAGGACGTCTGGCGTCGGCTCAGTCGGGTCAATACGCTATTCAATCCGCTATTCAATAGGTGGAATGGTTATAACTCGGCTACAGGCTAATAAATCTACAATTCAAATTGATGCTTGTGGCGTAACCCCAACAGACCATAAAAAAATTTTACACCTAACAAGAACAAAAAGACTACCTGAAAAATCTATCTAGGCGTTACAATGTTATTTTTATTGGCTTGGATGATACCGAACCATCTTATGCATGGGATACAATCGAAGATCTTGTTAAAGACTTTTGCTTGTCAAAGTTAGGCACAACAGTGTTTTCCGTTGCCCGAGCTCACAGACTAGGTCGTTTTGCGCAAGACGAAAAGAGACCTATTATAGCAAAATTCTCGAATGATAGGGAAACCGAAACAAATCTCAAAAAAGACCCCAAACTGACAAAAACACGCAGCGCTCAGCATCTCGAGTGATTACTCCCCGCCCGCTCGCGGTGAACGGCGCAGCTCACCCAATTCAAGATATCTGTAACCAAGAAGGGAGACCGCTACCACCTGGTTTTTACTAGGCTCTTCATAAATAACGATGTTTACGTGTGGGACACCGTTATGATTGTGCTGTTAGAATATATGATGGTTAGAATGATGGTTAAAAACCATCACGGGTGTTGACACACCCGTAATGGTTTCACCCGTAAGAAACACAGGCTATGCCGTCGTTCCCTCCCTGCAGTTACTTCCCTGCAAATTGTGAGCAATTGACACCGGTGCAAACATTTCGGTCATGAGCTCGCACCTTCGCCGCCGCCTGCACAAAGTTGTGACGCCTGGTCCTTCCAACGTTGTACGAGTCGCCCGCCGGACGCCCACCGTAGCAGGTCTCTGCACAGCTCAAATTTGCATCGCAGGAAACAAAATTCCAGTCCTGTTCACCGTCCTGGACACGTGCCCACATGACATTATTTTTTGTCTCGATTTTCTTGCTGACCACTCAACCCTCATTGACTGCACATCCGCTATGCTCCGACTGGATCTGCCGATCAGTCCTGTTGCCACCACTGAACCTTATCTCCGTCTATTCTCTGCCGAACACCTCCGATTAGCTCCAAAAGCCATAACCTACGTCCCTTTGTCCCCATGCTACCTGTCCCGGACGGCGAGTACATTGTTTCCTCTCTGGCTGATGTTCTCCAACAACACGACGAGGCGCTTCCTCATACAGTCCTCGCGTTCGTACAAAATCAAATAAGCTTGCCATTCTTGAATATTGGTCCTTCCTGCCACGTGCTTCAGCTGGAAATGTCACTGGCCACTGCTTGTCCCCTCGATGGATGCCAGCTCTCTTCCTTGTCAACTGATGTCTCTCCAAGTGCGCCCGACGGTCTAAAAGATCAACCGCCGACCTCCAATGACTTAACTAAGATGATGACGTCAGACATTTTCGCCTCACAATCTCGCCTACTGCACAAGATACTGGCATCCTACCGGGACATCTTTGATTTGGACGGCCGCCCGTTATAGTGTGATAGCGTTGCCACTCGCCTTTTGTGTCCTGCCGAGCGCAACTATTTTATCACTGAGCGTTAATGCCTCGCACTTGTATGGGCTGTAAGCAAGTTCCGTCCATATTTGTACGGCAAATCATTCGCCGTAGTTACAGATCACCATGCGTTATGCTGGCTTTGCACTCTAAAGGACCCAACCGGACGACTTGGTCGTTGGGCATTACGGCTACAGGAATACGACTACTCGGTCGCCTACAAGTCCGGTCGCAAGCACAGGGACGCGGACTGCCTGTCTCGTCACCCTGTTGACCCTCCCGCCCTCGAGACAACGATGACGACCCTGGCGTATTCGCTCTGTCGGACTTGCTCAACATTGCTGACCATCAGGGCCGTGATCCGTCTCTTTGACAGATCATCGAACGTATCAGCTCCGAGCCGGCCGAGCCTTCTACGCGCGGATTTAGGCTTCCTGATGGCGTCTTGTTCCGCCGAAACTCTCGCAAGGACGGGTCTCACAAGCTACTTGCTCTGCCTCAGCATCTCCGCTCTGACGTCCTCCGCGAGCTTCACGACGCGCCTACAGTTACTCACCTTGGCGCGGCTTGGACTTACGACCGCGTGCGTCGGCGCTTTTACTGCCGGGCCTTTACCGGTCCGTGAGGAGATATGTCACGGCTTGTGACCTCTGCCAACGCCGAAAAACGTCTCGTTTGCTTCCAGCCGGCACCCTTCAAACAATCGATGTTCCCGCAACACCATTCTTTCGTGTAGGATTGGACCTGCTTGGACCTGTCCCCTTGTCCTCAGCGTGAAACAAGTGGATTGCTGTTGCCACATATTATGTAACGCGTTACGCTATCACACGTGCCCTCCCCACCAGCTGTGCCACAGGCGTAGCCGACTTCCTCCTGCATGAGGTAATCTTGCACCACGGCGCTTCTCGTCAACAGCTTACGGAGCGTGGGAGGTACTTCTTGTCTCAAATTTGTGGGGACCAGGGTTCTGGCCGCAAGGCTAGCTCGGCTTAACTCCGCCGCGGACCGCCGACCGGCGTAGCGGCAGAGAACACCAAGGAACACACAAGAGGCAACGAAACGGCCAAACTCGCGTTTATTGGCACTCCACCAATAACTTATTTGACTCCTCGCTCGTCCTGATCCAGCCGTCCGGCGAGGATCAGGCGGCAGGCGCAATTCGGGCAGACAAAGGAAGGGAAAAGCCGGATCTCCTGTACTCATGTCTGTCTTTGTTGCTGGCTCGAACCCAAGAGACCCTACCTTCGTACCGCGCACCGAGACCCGCCCACCGGGGTCCTGAAGAGCCGGTCACGTGACGAGCGACCACGGCGCCACCGCCAAGACACGCCTGCCCCGCGGCGGAGAGTGACGCAGCCGCTAAACAGAAAGACGAAGCCTTCCCCCCTCACCTAGGCGGCGGGCGGCGAGGACTGGCGAACGCGCCAGGACTCTGGGTTTCCCAGAAGTTATAGATGACATCCTTCGTTCCTGGCGTACCAAGCACAACCTTACCACTACCCCCTATAACCCCCAGACAAACGGACTTACTCAATGCTTCAACAAAACGCTCACGGATATGCTGGCCATGTACGTGTCCGCCGACCCCCGTGACTGGGACGTACCACTACCCTACGTTACTTGCTTATAATTCTTCTGAAGTAGACACTGCTGGCTACTCTGCTTTCTTTTTTTTTGGGTGCGACCCTGCCCTGCCATTGGACACGGACACTCGGGGACGATGAGAAGCGAATGTGCACGAGACGCTGTAGCGCACGCTGAGTTGGCCCGACAGGTTGCCCGCGCCAGGATATCGACAGCACAAGCAGCCCAGAAAGGGCATTATGACCAGCACCGTCGCGATGTGTACTTCGCCCCTGGCACTTTAGTCCTCTTGTGGACCCCATCGCGCCACGTCAGCCGTTCTGAGAAACTGCTCTGTTGTTTCACGGGCCCTTACCGCATTCTACGCATGGTAACTCCCATGACCTACAAAATTTGACCCCTAACGCCTTCGTCGTCATCCCATTCAATGTCGCAACTTGTGCACGTCTCCCGTTTGAAGCAGTACCTTTCCCGCGATTCAAGCTGTCTCTAAACTTGTTCCGTCATTGCACTGGGTCGGTGCTCTTGCGACCGGAGGTCATGTCACTCGCTCTTGCACATTGCCAATCCAGGTGTTTAGTTATGGCCAACCTCTCCTCCAGGAATATGCGCCACTGCCAAGCTGGTACACAGCCTTGAGAGAGAGACGACGACGACGCTGAGAGCTTTGCGTTTTACATTAGAAACTTCCTATCAGACAGAACAGCAACAATCGGCATAGGAAACACTCGATCCGACCTTTTTAGGGCACCAAACAGAGACACGCCCCAGGGATCAAGTATCTCGCCTCTTCTGTTCAACTTAACAATGATCAAAATTGCTAAGAAACTGGAAGAACGTGAATAAATTGGGAAAGTCATATATGCCGACGACATTACTGTCTGGACGAAAAGTGGAACATTACAACCCAAATTAGATCTGCCACAGGATGTTATCAACGACCGCCAAGATCCGATCATAAAAATGGCTCGAAATGCGCCCCTGAAAAAATCTGAACTCATCAGGCTAAGATCGACTAGAAACAACATCCCTCCAGGCGGCATTATACTGGGTGGACAGAACATCCCTTTCCGCCCCGCAATAAGAATACTAGGCATGGTCATTCAGGACGACAATAAAGCCACAAATACTCTCAGCAAGCTTGGCAAGACGGCTCAACAGCTGGCCAGAGCAGTAAGAAGGATTACAAGAGCTAGGGAGTGCATAAGAAAGGAGGACACCCTCCGTCTTGTTCAAGCCCTCAGAATGATCCATTCCCTACCACCGGATGGATCACCAACAATAGAAAAGGGCCGATGCAATAATAAGAACAGCTCACAAGACCGCTCTAGGACTACCAATTTACACATCCAACGAAAAATTCCTGAAGCTCGGCGTACACAACACCTTCAGAGAAATCAAGACTACGCTATTAGATGCCCAGAAAGAACGCCTCCTCAAAACCAGAAAGGGCAGAGAAATTCTCAGAAGATGTGGACAGGAGGTTCATGCAGCCTTCATTAAAGGATGGTCGATTTAACACCCGCTCGAAGACACTGTATCAAGACCTCTCCATTTCCCAAGAAAATGGTCTCGAAACCATACAGATGGCCGTCATTGTCTGATAACCACGCGTCTAATAAACATATGATTGGAAAATTGTGGTCGATTACAGAGATGAAGTCGAGAACGTCATCGTGGTGTTTACGAAGGCTGCACGTGGTAAAGTGACGACGCGGGTGATTGTTGGGCTATCAGTGCTTTATTTTCCTTGCATGTGAAGCCTCTGACCGCCATGGCTATGCTTTAGAGAGGCTTGCGCCGATTTTCTCACGTGTTCACGTAATGATAGAAAGACCATTCGTGCTAGAGATACTGTGAGAGAGAGAAAGAGAGAACAACATTTATTGAAAGCCTGCAATTAGGAGTGGGCCCCGTAGGGGCGAGCCTCTAAGACGCGGTGAACACGGCTGTCGTCAGTCTTCCTAGCATTGATAGCGCCCTGGTCTGTCCAAAGATACTTCCAGCCCTCTTCTTTTTTGAGTGCGCGTGCATGCGCAAACAGTCGCTTGTTTTCTGGTGTGGGGTCGTCGTTTACAAACACAGGTTCATCAGAGTTTTCTTTGAAACCAATCATCCACGTTGTCATCCTGGCCTCCCTCGTTTTACTAGCAAATTCTGCTTCTTTGGACCGCGAGCAAGACGTAGCGATGAGGTGTGTTGTCTTGTTTTTTTGCAGAGACGCGGTGCACAAGGTCAATGTCAGATGCAATGATAGGACAGCCAACTTTTTTCCCATACCTTGGACGATCTTAATGTAGCTTTCGCATTCAGTGCATGAGACTCCTCGGATCTCAACGTTGTTAAAACGCGAGTACTGTTCTTGCTCATCAGTGCGCATAGTCAACTGCTTATTAGCCTCGTGAAGTGATTTTTTGTCTTTGGTCAAGGTTTCGCTCTGCTTTTTTATGTCCCCGTAGAGCTCATTGAACATTTTCATGCTTTCACGCATTTCAGCTACTTCGGCACGAAGTGCATCGACTTCTTTAGCTAGTTCGGCATTTGAAGCCATATTGTACACTGGATTAAGGGAAGCAGCAGTCGCGAAAAAGGCCCAAGATGCAATGCACCTAGAAAATTTTACCAACCTGCAAGAGTGACACAGAAGCTTAGCAACGTGTCCTATCTGTCGGAACTGCTGTTGTCAAGTGATGCGCAAACGTTTGGACCGTGGCGTTGTCTTCCTGGGAGCTGCCAATCGCCGTTCCGACTCCCGCGCAGATGTCTGCGCAGTGGGTCCACGCTGGTTGCACGCGCAGTCGGGTCGTTTGTCGATGACCGAGGCAGTCAGGGCTACCCAGAAAGTGTCGGCACGTGAAGGGCTCCCCGGCGACGCGACGACGATTCACTTCAGACGTGAGCGTAGGCCACCAGGTTTCTGCAAAAGTGACACCGATGCTTAGTAGCGTGTCCTCGGTGTCGCAACTGCTGCTGAAAACTTTAGAAAATTGCTTGTAGGTTTTCCTAAATACAACATTTACTATTAAAGCAAAGCTTTTTACCTCTACCCCCCAAGGGTTCTTTCGCGACCGCTGGTGTCACCAGAAAACTCCTGCGAAGAAATAAAAGAATTTACTGGCACCGCCGGGAATCGAACCTGGAACTAACAGACTAACAAAGTGAGAGCCCATTCTCTTACCGATTTAGCTACGAGCCCAGACGAAGGGGGAAGACAGGTGGTGTACTCACCAAGCACATCAACGGGTTTACCCCCTGCGTTCTCGCTGAATGCCACGTGAAAGCGTCAGCGACCCCCTCACGCCCGTCTAGCGGCCATGTCCACATCTTGCTCATGTGCTAAGAGCTACAAAAATTAAGGAAGCGCACACCAAGGCAAGGCATCTCACTTCTAGTACGCTAATATGCTAAAGCCTGTGACCTCCAGAGTTCACGTAAAAAATCACTGCTCCTTTTCGTCCGCCCTCACGCCAAATCAAGGAACACATTCAAATACTCCTTGATGGCCAGGCCATCACTCCAAGCCCCAGCATCGAGATCCTGGGTCAACATTTCGAGGCTGACACCAAAAGTGACGTCTCTTTGCAGTGCCTCGAAAAAAGCATTAATCAAATCATATACATGATCAGGCGAGTTGCCACCAAGAAGCGAGGCCTAAAGGAATCAGGTACCTTTCGATTAATTCAAGTTCGTCCTCTCGAGAGTCACTTACGTCAACCCCCTGTCTTCTCGACAAGGAAGACATAGAGATGCTTTATATAATGATTAAAAAGGCGGTCGAGCAGGTCATTGGTCTTCTCATGCGTGCGTCCACACAGAGGCTGCTTAGCACGGGGCTCCACAACACGGTGGAAGAGCTGAGAGTAGGCCATCTTTCTAACCAGTAGGTCCGACTCAGAACTGCGGTGGGTAACCGCATGCTTCACCAGATTGGCTGGGCAGTCCGGAATGTCACTTCGCTTGACGTACTCCGAGACCCTTGGCGACTAAAACTAAAGATTCCCCCTTTGCTTAGAAATAAACCCCTCACATGACGAGGGTCACCGAAAAACACGGGCTCAAGCGGTAAACACCACCGTCGGTAAGGATCATGCAGTTGTCTTCACAGACGCCTCCAGACATCGAGGCCAGCAATACGCCATCATCGCGGCTACCTCCACAACCAACCTTCTTGCGTGTGCCTCGCTTAGGACCCAAGAAATGACGTCAGCAGAAGAGGCAGCCATCACCTGAGCTCTCACTCAAGCAGCGGTTCGGAGGGTAGTCACCGATTCCCAGCAAGCCTACTGGAATTACCAGTCAGGTTGGGTATCCTGACCTGCACGGCGCGTGCTAAAAAAACACTCCCCAAACGGTTCCATTCAGCTTATCTGGACACCCCCTCACGCTTCAATGGAGGGCGACAAATACGCCCACCAACAAGCCTGCGCTTTCACCTCCCGTGCTATGGCGCTGCACAATGACAGTCACCGGCTTGTCACGTTCAGGGAGATAACCCAGCATTATCGCCTTCTGAGACAGACCGTACCTTCGCCTTACCCTGACCTTTCCAGAGAACAACAAACTACCCTACGGCTCATACAATCCTGGCTCCTTCCCACAGCCTACGCGTCTTCACTTAGTGCATCCGAATCGCTACGACGCTGAATGTAAATTTTGCTCAGAAGTAGGAACATTCCGCCCATTAATCGGGGTGTGCGACTTTAGCCCTGAGCACCCTCCTCTCTTTCCGTCAACTACCCAACAAGAGCAATGAGAGATGCTGCTGTCCAGCCCCTCTCTACCTACCCAGCTTCAGCAGGTGGACAGAACACAGGCCGCGCGGACGGCATATGGTCCCCACAGAAGAAGGATTCACTCCCTTGGGCTGCACTCTAGGCCGTTCAGAAATTTGAACAGAAGTATTTCTTCCTCCTTCTTCTCCTCTCTTCCGCAAATCTCGTCGCCTCCGTCCGCGGCGCAGACACGGAGAAGTCAGATAGTGTAACACCGGGTTGGAGCTTACTTTAATTTTATAAAAAAATGTTTTCACTCTTGTGCTACACCAATACAGCTCAACCAAACACCGTTCATGCATCATGCGTTGATTTAACCTTAACAAGAATATCTCTTTGAAGCAATAAATGGTGTGGTTAGGTGCATTTTACTTCTCTCTGGTTTTACGACTTGTAGAGCGGCGTGTTGTGAATGATTTAAGTGACATCGCATGGGTAATCGTTATGGGTGCCCTTTACAGCTTTGCTTTCCAACCACATTCACGGGGTGGATTGGCGCGATTTTTTTATAGCTCTGTCATAATATTGTGGCGTGGCAATGAAGGCACTGCTCGTAATAAAATGTATTGGTAGGCACATACAAGCCCGTAGGTAAAGCAGCTACAATGTTCAAGGAACATCGCGCACGTCTGCAAGTAGTAGTAGTAAACTTTATTTGGTAAAACACATATCATCGCTACGTTTTGCTCGCGGTGCAAAGAAGCAGAATTTGCTAGCAAAGCAAGGGAGGCCAGGATGACAACGGGGATGATTGGTTTCAAAGAAAACTCTGATGAACCTGTGTTTGTAAACGACCACCCCACACCAGAAACAAAGCGACCGTTTTCGCAGGCACGCGCACTCAAAAAAGAAGAGGGCTTGAAGTATCTTTGGACCGACCAGGGCGCTATCAATGCCAGGAAGACTGACGACAGCCGTGTTCACCGTATCTCTAGAACGAATGGTCTTGCTATCATTACGTGAACACGTGAGAAAATCGGCGCAAGCCTCTCTAAAGCATAGCCATGGTGGTCAGAGGCTTCACATGCAAGGAAACTAAAGCACTGATAGCACAACAATCACCCGTGTCGTCATTAATACATTTTACCACGTGCAGCCATCGTAAACACCACGATGACGTTCTCGACTTCATCTCTGTAATCGACCACAATTTTCCAATCATATGTTTATTAGAGGCGTGGTTATCAGACAATGACGGCAACCTGTATGGTTGCAAGACACAACTGAGTCTTGCAACCTCGATTCTCAGGGTGGCGGTGGGTCTGCCATTCTTGCCAAATCGTTGTCGTACTAACGTCATTCCGAAATATCGTTTACAAACATTCTGTGTGAATCCGTATGGCTGGAACTCGAACGTAATTTTATGCCATTGAATAATGCTAACACAATTGTGGCCTCAATTTACCGTTCACCCTCATCTTCCTATTCTGAATTTCGCTCTCAACTCTTAAACATCGTACACGCATTAGGTTCCGAAAATAAAAATATCATATTTGTGGTGACATGAACACAAGCGTTACTGATCTGAATCAGCAATCTTGCACAGACTATGTGCACGGCTTCCTAGGTTTCGGGCTTGCTTCTGCAATGAATTCTCCAACCCAATGTGACTTGGCTGCTTCGAACAGCCTAATTGATCATATCTTGACGAACATAACAACGTACTAAACAGCCGGGATTATCGACTATGTATTTACAGATCACTACCCCATCTTTTTCCTATTGGGCTCTCGACACTCTAACCGGAACCTACGTAGCACTAAATCATCCTTTGACGCTTCGAAATTTACCGAAATGATCAAAGCCGTTGATTAGACTTTTGTCACAGAAGAAAAATGGGAGGAAAAAGGTTTAATTTATTTTCTACTAAAATCGCCATGTGCATTACCCAGTGCACGTCTGTTATCACAGCCACGCAATGGTACCGTTTTCCATGGAAGCCTTGGATCAAAAAGCGTTATCGCGATCGATTACAAAAAATAAGAATTCAACACTAGAATATTTGCGGTTCCCGAAGTACTCCAATGTACTATCCTCACTACTACAGCGTGCTAAGCACCTCTACTATGAAAAGAAAATATCTAGGAACTAATGAGTGCAGAAAAAAATGGCAGGTAGTTAAACCGTTTCTCAATAGCGGTGACAACCAACCATCTTTGAAGAATATAACAAAAAATGGCAACACCTACACTGATGCTAGTGATATGCGAATGCGTTTAGTGACCAGTTTGGTGATCCTGCTCACTCGCAAACAGATGGGTGTTTGCTTCCTGTACCGCGTTGTGATCGTTCTTTTTATTTGTTCCCCATATCGGCAGATGAAGTTTTTAAGCTCATTTCATCGCTAAAAACAACTGTGCCAGGATTAGATTTCATTCATTCTTCCAGAATAAAGCTTGTATCGAAAGACCTCTCCCCCATTAAAGCAGAACGTATAAACAAACATTTCAAAGAAGGTACATTTCCGAACTCGCCTAAGAAAGAAAGAATAACCCCCGTTTTCAAAAAAGGCAATCGTGAATGTATTGACAATTATCGGCCCATAGGAGTTCTACTATTTTTTAGTAAAATAGTCGAAAAACTCTTGTACTCAAGAGTGATGGCTTACCAAAATAAATTTAATCTATTAATCTCACGTCATTTTTGAGGTTATATACACCGTTGTTCTACAGAGCTCGCTCTTCTTTATCTTACTGATCAAATAAAGAAGTCTACGAGGGCTTACTTTTTGGTGCTGTTTTTATTGACCTTACTTAAGCATTTGATAAAATTAACCACTGAACCCTGCTACACAAACGTGAATCCTTTGGCATTTCTGGCCCTCCTCTCGAACTCCTTCGTTGGTACTTGACCGATCTACGTCAGGTAGTGCAAATGAATGGTCACCTTTTCTTCGCGGAAATAGTTTCCAGGGGTGGTCCTCAGGGTTCAATTCTGGATTTTCTACTTTTCTCTTAAGTTATAATAATTTGCCTAGTGTCCTTCAAAGCTTTAAATGTCTGTTATATGCAGATGATAACAAAGGTATCTACGTCCAGCAGCAATACGATCGCACTTCAAAGTGCACTAAACACGGACCTTATCAGCATTCACCAGTGGTGCGTGAATATTCAACTGCAAATGAATGCTACAAAAACAACATTTATGGCATTTTATTTCCCACAGAAAACGGTCACCTTGCTTTTTTCGGTTGTAATTTATGACCACACAATACCTGCTTCTGAGAGCACTTGGTTTCTTGGCGTCATCTTAGATAACTGAAGTTTGTGCTCATGCGCAGTCTTTTCTTAAAAAGGTTTCTTTCGGTATTCATGTCATTCTGAAAGCACGACCATACTTTCCACAACATGTTATCCTGTCACTATACTATTCTTACATTCACAGCCATCTTTAATATTGCTTATCATGTTCGGGGAACGCGTACAGCACACATCTTGATAATTTACGAAGCCTCCAAACCAAGCCGTGCGGCTAATGATGTTCAGTCCTTACCTTTGTCGCTCCATCCCGCTTGCTATGACTTAAAGATACTTCCCCATAATGAATTATTTACTTTAAAGTTAGCAGTCACCATGTTTAGCCTCATTCATCATGTTGTGCGCATAGAAAGTTTTATTCCTGAATTTTTTACTAATAATAATAGAACTCGGTTCTCTGCGCGTGAAAATTTTCATTTACTTAAAGCTCCCGCAAACTACTGGAAATTGAGGGGTAAATTTGCTGGTGTCTTCGTGTGGAACTCGATTTCCCCTGAAACTAAACAATCTTTGAAGACGAGCTCATTTTGCCGACGAATCAAAAAATACCTAATTACTGAACTAACTAGACGATGTCAGATATAGGTGTATTAAAAAAATTGAAGTTGGCTCATTTGTTTACTTTCGACTTGCTGCCCACTGCTTTGTTGAATTGTACGTTCTATGTGCAATAACAGTGTCGCTGCTCCTATAGTGCAATTGTAGATGTAGAAACCTTTAAACAAAACGTTATTTTATATATTGTTTAGTCCTGGTCTTCTAATTATTGGAGACTCGTTCGTTATCTTCGTTAGTTTTCGGAAATGGAGTAAAGTTTTCGTTGGCTTTGTTCACCCTACATATTGTATTTAAATCTTTGTCGTAACGCCCATTGTCTGTGGCATATTATGCATAATCATATCCACAATGTGTTAGGAGGTGCCCCGACAGTTCTTATTCTGGGAACTCCTCATGCACTCCGCTTATCTGTTCATTTATATGTCTAGTTGCCCTTCAAATAACTTTAACTTCAACTTCCACACCAACTACACCTAATTGCATTTGAATAAAAGAGATATAGAGGTTTGTGTACGCAACAAAAAATAACTTCGTCAGAATAGCAGTAGAAGCGAGAAGCGAGAGAATAAAAGAGGTATAAAGATTCGTGCATGGAACAAAAATAACTTCGTCAGAAAAGCAGTTGAAGCGACAAATTGTTTCATAAAAACAAATGAAGAAGCAATTACCAACATTTAAAACAACCACAGCTCAAGGTCTAACAAATTTTGCTCCGCCGAGCAAAAAAGTAGAGCAATACGGAAACGCGTAAAAAAGATTGAATATTTCATTGAAAAAGATCGATGCAGCGTGCTAAACCCAAAACAAACACAACCTTTTAAAACCGTGGAACGAAAAGAGGAATAAATATTCGTCCGCAGAACAAAAGTCTTAATTCCTCTTTTAGTTCTAATACGTTGTGGTTTTTTCGGGTTGTGGTTTTTTGGGGTTTTTTCGGGCATCTACCCTTTTTTCAATGAAATATTCAATGCTTTTGAAGCGTTCGTAGATTTGTACGTGGGACCAAAAATATTTTCCCCGCGCACGTTGCACCTTAAGTAATCATGGTGAAGGTGAGTAGCCACACCACGTACCCGAGCTCCCATACTTAAAATGTTACTTACCTAACGTCGCGAGAAGTTTAAAGGTAAAGGGTTCCAAGCCGCGAACGGTGGCCGTAAGAGTTTCGGTCAAGCTGCGGCGGACGCGCTCCGTCTGTTTATCAGGCCGGGTGCTCCAGGACCTTGCCGAGCATGAGGGTAACCTTAGTGTACCTGATCCCCGTACCCTCGTTCATACTATCTTGGAGGTATTTTTCAAAGATTCCCTTTCAAATCATGTGGTCCCGAAAAGGGCAGCACCAAAGCAATTTTCAAACTCCGATCGAACCTTGACTTCACAAACCCGGACAACTTTCTACGTTTCTTAGTCATGCAGATGGTCGGCAAAGCAACCTTACTTCAAAGTTTGTTTTCCTAATCGCCAAGTTTATTGAAAGTGTGGTCGCAAAAAACCAAGACGGAAAGAAAGTTGCATGTGGTTACGTACTCATTAAAGTTGGATGTGAGAAACAGTCTACTAAAGTTCTCAAGCAAAGAGACATAGGTATCAACTTTCAAGTTTCAAGTATATTTGAGACATGTAAATTACATGGTTGAGGAGGAGGAAAAAAAAAGCCGAAGTTTAGCTGCTTGACAACGCTCGCTTCCCCTGAGGTACATCGGCAACAAGGGTAGCGAACAGCAGGTAGCAAGAAACAAAACAGCAATGCAGTTTTTGTTGTAATCAAATACAGTTGAATAATTATACATAGCCCATGGACCATTAAAACATTCTTACATAAGAATTGAACAGAAATATATCCAACACAAGTAGTATCAAAGACAATGCAAAGAGAATGGCAGAGGCAGGGTTAACAAGAAGACATGTGAACGACTAAACGATAGGCAACCAAAGTAATACATACACTGAAAGCATCTTATAAAGAGAACGTTTTTATTTGTTGGTAAGACGGCAAACGATCACAAGAATTGGGGAGACGAAATCGGTTAAGCAGAGTAGGCAGAGCATAATTTAGCGCTTGAAATTCATAATTAGACCGTTGGCGAGGCCCGTACCAGCGTTCATGGTGACGTGTTTGATGGGAGTGCGTGTTCTTTAGTAAAATAAATGTTTCCTCAAGAAAAGGCGCTCGACGTTCGGATAATGATTTATACAGTTGAAGAATGCGAAAATCATAGCAAGAAGTAAGTTTAGTTATGGTATATTTTGAGTACAAGTTGTAGGAAGAAGATAAACTGTTGGTTTTGATAAAGATAAACTGTTTGCTGTTGCTTTCAATGCCCCATTCTGTAACACCGAAAGTTTACTAATATTGGCTGCAGTGCAGCTACCCCAGATTAAATTGCAGTATCTTATATTTGACACAAATAATGCAAAGCACAAAAGAAGTTTTGTTTTAACCGGCTGCATGTGTCGCAACTTCCTAAGTATTCCGACTGTGCGAGTCTGCAGGTGCTCGAAATGAGCATCCCACAGCATAAACTCACTAAAGTAAATGCACAGAGATTTAACTACATTGGTTATTTGTATTTCATGAGTCCCCAGTGAGAGGGTACTTCTTTGGTCGTAAGTGGTGTTTTTGGCTCTAAAGAATATGGCTTTTGTTTTGGCAGAGTTGACCAAAAGAGCATTTTTGATAGACCATGTGTGCAGTTTAGCTAGGACTAACTTGGCTTTTCCCACTAAGCTATTTACGTCCTCTCCAGTTCAAAATAAGCTTGTATCATTCGCGTACTTTACGTATTCAACTTCTTTATCTATTCGTATGATATCGTTATATAAATGTTAAATAGTTTAATATAAATGTTAAAGAGTAAAGGACCTAACAAACGTCCCTAAGGAACCTCATGTTTAACAGATTTGAAGGCAGATTGAAAACTCTCAATTGTGACACACTGCACGCGATTACTGAGATAATTAGAAATTAAATTAGGCATATTATTTCTTATTCCATAAAATAAGAGTGTTTTAAAAAGTTTTCAAATAAGAGTGCGATGATTCATTCTGTCAAATGCTTTAGAAAAGTCTACAAATATCCCTAATGTGATCAATTTGTTCTCGATGCTATTAAGTATGAGTTCTTTCTGTCGTACCAGTGCTAGTTCGGTAGAAGAATGTTGCCTGAATCCAAACTGTTTAGTTGTTAAAACATTGTATTTTTTAGGGAAATCGTATAGCCGTGCAAAAATAATACGCTTCAAGCCCTTGGAAAATACCGGCAAAAAAGATATTGGCTTATAATTATTAAGGACGTCCTTAGGACCTTCTTTGTGCAGAACAACTACTCTGGACTTCTTCATTTCGACAGGAAATACACCGGATTCTAGAGCTAAGTTGTAAATGTAAGTTAAAATAGGGAAAATAATGTCTATCACGTAAAAAACTGGTTGTATTTTGATACCGAATGCGTCTTCGCATTTACTGATTTTCATGCGGTCAAAAGCTGACGGAACCTCCATTTTATCACACGAAGTTACGAAAAGGGAATAGGACACATGGTTATCTATGTAGTCGAGAGCAGTGGGGTCATGTTCACTATCAACAAGCGAAACAAAGTAATCGTTGATTTTGTCAGCTAGTTGTTTTCCAGTGATTTTTTTGTTATCGATTACCAGACTGTTTCGTACACGGGAATGTTTGTTGCAGAGTAGTGTGCTCACTCTATTCCAAACATTTTTTTGATCTGTGATGCCATTGAACAGGTTTATGTAGTAGTTGTTTTAGCTTTCTTTAGCATAGCATTTTTTTGTTACGGTGTCGTTTAAAAGTCTTGAAATCAGCTGTGTTACGACTCCCAAGGAATACCCGGTACAGTTTGTTCTTCTCAAAAATCATTTCAAGAATATAAGAGGTGACCCAAGGCTTACGAGCTCGGTTAGGTATTGTGAATGTCTTGTATGGGAAGCAGTTTTTGTATATTACCAGGAACGTTTTTAGAAGAAATGAAATGCATTTTCAGCATCTGTATTGTTGCGCACCGACTTCCAGTCACACCTGAATATAGCTTTCCTGAGTGTTTCAAGAGTATAGCTATTTATTTGTTGAATTTTATTTTGTGTAAGTGTTTTACGATTAGTGCTCTGGGCAGCGTTGCGGCAAATAGCAAAAACAGGGAGGTGGTAACGAGGGAACTATCAATAACCCCTGCTAAGGAAAGTAGAGTTCCGTTACTCACAATAACAGGTCAAGTATTGTTGCTTACGTGGGAGTCACACCCGTAGGTAGGTTGTATACATTTTGCGGAAAATGAGATTCTAATAGCGTCAGCATGTGCGAGCGTCGAGAAGAGTTTTCACCCATGTAATGTTGAAATCACCTCCCATAAAAACAGTATAACCCCAAGAATCAGCGAATTCAAAAACGGCCTCCAGATAGGCTAAAAATTCCTTCCATCAGGATTCCATCAGGAGGGCGATAAAGCACAGCAAATAGGGCAGTTCCAGTGCGCACAGAAAGGATTTCATAGTTGGCTGTTACCGTAAATGCTTGATTTTCGCTTTCACAGGGCATACATTCGATTAATAATAAACCGACTCCTCCTCCTCGTCGATCGGCTCGATTCAGGTAAAAAGATTGGTACTTGTTGACAACAAAACATTCATGATCTTGAAGCCAGGTCTCGGTGATCATATTTGCTGTGTAATTGAAACGAAATTCATTCATAAACTCATCAAAAACTGCTCCTTTGCCTCAAGTAGATTGGATATCATTATGCAAAACTTATAGGGCTCAGTTTTTTGTAGCGAACTCATTCAAATCACTCGGTTTAGAGTACCCATTCGTATCGGTTTTGGGTTGATTTCTACATTAAAACGAATTTACGAGACAAGCTTAGCCAGGTCACTTTCCCCACGGATGACATGCATGGTTTCCTTACTAGCCCTTCGCACAAGTACTTTTCCGTTGCTGTGCCAGGCGTATTCAAACCCATTTTCTTCCGCCTATTTCTTGGCAGTGAATAGCAGAAGCCTATTTCGTTCAGTAAGGTTCTCTGTGACCGACACATTGTATTGGAAGTTTCTCAACTTTTTGCATTCTTGGAGCCAGTTTTCTTTCTGCTACAGCTGAGCGAAACGAATGAGTATCCCCGGGATTTTTGTGGTTTCGAAGGTAGCCTATGTAAAACCTCTAAATCATTCATGCTGACGTTGGGAAGTTTCACCATTCGTCCAACTGCGTTGATTTTGGAAAGCAGGTACTCATTTTCTGAAAACTGTATACTATGTATGACCAAGTTGTGGCGCCTGCTTCGCCATTCCAGGTCATTCACCCCAAGTTTGAGCTTCTGGACCTCAGCACTACCCTCACGGGCTTCCACAGCGTCAATTCGCCTGCGGAGTTCCTTCAGTTCTGCATTGTGCCTGGCGCCTGCCTGCAGCACTTCATCATATTTGTCTGACATTAACGAGATAGTGTAGTGGCAAGCCACAGTGCCAACGGCAGCAGCGTGACGCAGGCCCACGAGCGCGCTCACCCGCCGGAGGGCTCGCGCGCCCCTGGCATCAGTAGTTAGAGATCCCACGGCGTTCGGAATAAACCGGTCTTGCTACGTGGTCTGGTCGCCTCTGTTTCAACGCCTCCGTGGTATGCGCTCTACAATAGCTTTCTCAATTCCATCAACGTTTTCTGTAAGGTTATATAATTTATCTAGTTTGGCATTTATCGCGGACACGATTTGATGGATATCTGAAGGTTGCTTATCCTTGCGGTTGCCCACACTCCTAAGTCGATTTGCATAGCGTGATGGGCACTGCCATGACCCAAAGAAAGTTTCAGCTTTGTTTTTGGCCGCCGCTTCAGTCACCCCTGAACATTTTCCCAGGTGAAGTAAAGAGTCACAATGTGAGCAATGCATAATGCGACCTTGAGCTCAGAACTTTTTTTAACATGATGCACACTTTGTCGCTCGTTGAGAAATACAAGGGATACGATACACAGCAAAACACACAGTGTTGCACGCTCGGCAGCGGCGGGAGCAGAACATAAACGAAAGGTCAAATGAAAGGAAGGAAACACCAACCTACAATAGGCGACAAAAACAGTCTTTAGCCCGACCACACCATGCCACCACCGCTGCCGATATGAACAGAAGTGGGCGTGGTGATGACAGCAAGATAACTTGCACAAAACAGTAGCGTAGCGGTACGAGCAGCAGGGGCCTGGTTGTAGAATTGCGTCGATATCGGCTTGCGAACCTCGGAGATAGGCTGTACGCACGCTGACCGGTTACAGGCATAGGCCGCAAAAATCTATTCGGGCTTTTGGAACACCAGGCGAGAAGTCAGGAACTGAAATAGACTACAGAAACAGTCTTTAGCCCAACCGCACCATGCCACCGCCACTGCCGATCTACAGGTGAGCTACAAATCACTGTAACACCTCACCAAACCAGTAAGAACTGCCAAGGTGTCATCTCAGAAACTGAACTGATAAATAAAACTGACGCAGATATTCTTGAAGGCTCGGGAGAGCAATGCGTGACAGTCATAAGACGCATCACATTAGGACGGAATGGGAATGAAATGAAAACTAAACGTATCATCTTGACTTTTGGTCGTAATACGTTCCCAGATTAAGTCAAAGCAGCCTTTCTTCATTGTCAGCTCACACAGTACATCCTAAACCCGTGATTTTGTTTCAAATGTGCAAGGTATGGGCAAAATATGAACAGCTGCCAACGTCAAGAGACTTGTGCGAAATGCTCAAGCATGCTGAACAGCACTGTGAGCAAAAATAGACCAAAATTGAGTTTTAACAAGCGATGTGGATAAAAATTTTCCACAGAAAATAAAACTTCTTCCCTAGGTATGATGGGAGTTGTGTTGCAGCGCGGGGGTCTGCCAGACGTACCTCCCAGGATGCTAGAGTTGGATTCGGGATGCGGGTCAACTGTGAATGTCGATTACAGGCCCACATTGTATGCAATATGTTTGGGTAACCTCCGCAGAACGAGCAAGTAGGGGTGTGAGGTAATTTTTAAAAGCGATGTCTGAGATACTGGGAGGGTTATGTGTTCGTCTCTATCTGTTGGAGGAGGACGGACTGGCGCCTTGTAAAGGTCCAGAGTGGAGGAAGCTATGGCCACAGTTTTCCCACACGGTGCCCTGGATTAAGAGTGCTTAGGAAAATAAAGTTTGCTTCCTTTCTAGGCATGGCGTAAAATGTGGAAAAGCTGCCTTTTTAATACAGGAGCCAATATTAAGACTAAAGAGAATGGTGAAATCATTTACCTCCAGTTCCTTCATTGGGTTCCTGGCTGAGTTTGCTCTCAAGCAAGCAAGAAACTCCCCAGGTGTGGTAAGTGTGGGAAGTGGGCGAGTGCCATGTTAGTCTTTTGTTCTTTCGGTGTATCAGCACTTCAACCGTTCACAACTTTAATAAAGAGAGGCGAGCAGGCCCCGAAGGTTGCGTGCAGCTACAAAACCACTACCCTACGTATACCCGGATAGTTACTTAGGGTAGTTACTACCCTAGCTGTGGTGAAGAAAAAAGAGGTCAAAGAATACACAAGCCGCGAAGCAGCAGTCATCACAGTGCCATGCGCAGGCGAGTGTCGGTGAATTGAATATCGCGGCGTCTTCTCTGCAGTATTTGAATTTTCACCACGAGTGTTTCTTGAAGCATTGATTTACACCCAGAACGCTCTCCTTATCAGAATAAGACAAACCGTGTGGCATAAATTCAAAGAATGGAACACGCGCTTCGCTTGGGACACAGATAACACAGCAGGGCGCCGCCGGGCAGTAAAAACAAAACATGAACAAACAAACCCATTTTACAGTTTGCGGCCTTACTCCCCCTTTAAGAGTGAATCGGCCCAATGCTAAAATGAAATGACAGTGCGAACAAACCACTACAACAAAAAAGTCTGTCATCTTACCCAAGAAGGTTTGAGACGAACTACGTGGGCAACTCCGGTTTGCGTGCGGCGCCGTGATGTGCCGGAATCAATGTCGGGGATCACTTCATAGGTGATTTGGCCAGCACGTCGTAGAACCTGGTATGGTGCGAAATACCATCGCAGAAGCTTCTCGATGAGTTCACATAGTCGAACGGGAGTCCAAACCCACACACGATCACCTGGGTGGTACTCGGGGTTTCGGCGACGGAGGTTGTAGCATCCCGCATCATCATGCTGCTGGTCCGTTGTATGAACTAGACCGAGCTTTCGGGCCTCCTCCACACCTGTAGGTAACCTTGGATGCCTGCGTTGAGGTCACCCCGTCTTCTATGCGTGGTAGTATGGTGTCGAATAGGCATCGTAGTATTCCCTCTCTCGTAAATGAACTCAAACGGTGTTATCTGCATAGTTTACTGGATCGCTGTATTGCACGCAGTTGTGACACACGGGAGGACTCCGTCACGAAGGTCTGCGAAGATAAAAAGAAGATAACTTGTTCTCATTCCAGGGTTGAAATGTTTCTCACGAGGACGAAGTTTTTCACGCTGAATGCGGGTAAGTTGCTTTTGAACGCTTTCGGCAATGCGACGTTGCATCCTTTGAGGAAGTGAACCATGACGCCTAAGTCGTGGTTGGCACGCCGCTGGGCGGCTAGGTCACTCTCCGTCACGTCTCCGAAGAACGCGCTGTCTTCATCGGAGTCTTTTGGTGGTAGGTCGACGGAGGCACGCGACAGGCAATCTGCGTCCGAGTGTTTCGTGTCGGATTTATAGGCGATTGTAACGTCGAACTCTTGCACGCGCAAGCTCCATTGCCAAGATGGCCCGAGGGGCTCTTCGAATTGGCGAGCCAACACAGCGCGTGGTAGTCTGTCACAACCTTGAACGGTCTACCATACTCGTATGGGCGAAATTTTGAAATGGCCCACGTATTTGCGAGGCACTCTTTCTCAGAGGCTGAATAGTTTTTCTGCTCCTTCGACAGACCACGGCTGGTAAAGGCGATTACTTTTTCGCACCCGCTTTGCTTTTGGACGAGGACGGCACCCAACCCTACATCAATGGCATGTGTGTGCATCTCCATGTCGGCGTTTGTGTCGAAATGAGCGAGCACGGGCGGGTTTTGCAGTCATTGTTGAAGCTCGACGAATACTTTTTTTTGGGTGGTTTCCCAGCCTAAAGGGTTGCTATCTTTCGCCAAGCGCTTTAGTGGCTCTGGAGTGCGTGCGAAATTTGCGACGACGGCGCGGTAGAATGCGCACAGTCCGAGAAATCTTCTCACGCCATTCTTGTCTTTCGGACTTGGGAAATTCGGAGAAGACAGCGCGGTTTACACACGGACACAGATAAGAGTACTTGACACACACGAGCTCTGAACACAGCACTTGGGCAGTCAAGAGGTCCCTGTACATGCGTGGTCGACGTCTCCACTCAGCCCTGAGGATTAAGCAGATTTTGCTTCCGTTGCCCGCTGATGGGGAAACACCACCGAAGACCGCAGTGACTTCCCCTGGCAGGTGCCTTGCCCTCAAGCAGAAGGAGAACACTCGGGCGTGGCATGCCATCAAGGCGACAACACGCCCAGATAGCCACGTTAGTGCATTTCATTGGGAAATTCGCTATGGGTGAAGATTTCTCTGCGTCAGGCAGGACTCCTGTGGCGTCGACGACATGGCCCAAAAATTTGAGTTCCTCGTACATAAAGCGGCACTTTCCGACTTCAGCATTATTGCCGACGTACGAATAGCCTGGAGTACCGACTCCAATCTTGAGAGGTGTTCGTCCAAATTTGGGGTGAATACCACAACGTCGTCGAGGTATACAAGACAGGTGTGGTACTTCAGGACAGCTAGCATGGTGTCTATGACTCTGAAAAGTTGCTGGTGCCATGTACAGCCCGAAAAAGGACTGGCCTAATACAACTTTACCATTGGTGCCAACGAGTGACCTACCTCCAGAGCTTGCATACGTGTGCCCAGCTGGGGTTGTTCGAGGGCAGGTACTTCAGTATGCCGGCCTGCCTTACCTCGATCGCTATAGTCACCTGTCCAGGCTACTGAGAGTTACTGCGTGGGTTATGAGGTTCCACCGTAATGCCGCCCCAAGCATGCCGTCAGTTTCTGGCCCGCTTCAAGCAACGGAAATAATGAGGCAGAACTGTACCGGTCGCAACTTGTTGAACACACTGCCTTTCCTATGAATGCAGTCTTCTCTCGGTCTCTCTTCTCCACTTCTAATTGCCAGTAGCCTGCCTTTAGATCCATCGATGAGAAATACTTCGCGTGGTCGAGGGCGTCGTCGATTCGTTGCAGGGGGTCCTTTTTCGTGATATTGTTCAGTCGTCGGTAGTCAACACATATCCTTAATGTGCCATCCTGTTTTCTGCACGAGGGCAACCGGTGCAGCCCACCGGCCTTTTGATGGCTGTATAATGTCATCTGTGAGCATGTCTTCACAGTGTGTCCGTATTGCTTCCCGGTAGGGTAAAAACACCCTGTACGGGGGCTGTCGGATAGGTCGGGCACCATCTTCGGTGGTTATTCGGTGCTTCTCTAGAGCTGTTTCACGTAATTTTGAGTTCAAAGAAAAACAATCGCTGTAGCGATGCAGCAAAGCCAATAAATATTTCCGTTTTTCGTGCGGTAGCAACGGATTCCCATCGAAGGGACGCGGAAGCTTGAAGGTATTTTCAGACGCGCGTTGAAATTCGGTGACGGCGATTGTGTCACTTGCTTTTTGCTTTTCTTCGAGGAAAGCAATTGCAGCACCTTTGTTTAAATGCTGGTAGTACTCGTTGAAATTAGTGACCAGAACATGAGATTGGCGTTTCTTAATGCGTGTAATGCCTCTTGCGACGGACACACGGCGCTCTAGAAGCACTCTTTTGTCTCTCTCTGCGCCAGCGTCATCAGGAGCAGCATCTTCTGTGTAGACCATGATCACATGATCACAAGCGAGCCTTACAGGAGCACGTTGTTCGAGGTTCAGTTCCGGCGTCAAGGAGTGATCGGGAGAAAAGTTATCGACTTTGTCTGCAGATCGATTATTGCACCGTTTTGCGTCAGAGTCCATTCCAAGAATAATGTCGCGGGAGCAGTTGCATCTTGTTCGTCTTGAGGGTTGAGCACGTTTTCGGAACTTGAAATCGCGCTGACGGAGTTTGTACGAGAACAGCGAGCTGCGCATCTTGCTGTGAGCGTGGAGCTTATGCACGCGAAAGCTGGGGAGCTTGCAAGAGAAAAAGGGATACCAAGCTTCACCTCGAAAGCGAGCATGAACTGAATTTATCGCTACATGTGCAATGCTGGATTTTTGTTGCGGCGGTGAACTTCGGTTTGGCAGAAGCTTCCGAAGCATTCTAGGAGTTGCTTATGGCCTTCCAGTGTAACGTTATTCCATTGCGCAGGTCGAAGGCCTTCCAGCTAAGCCAAATCGGCAACGCTGATCAGAAGTCAGTTTACATGGACATGCCATCGCCCCTCAACATTCACAAAAAAGGGCCTAAGAAGTCTGTGTCCGTACTATTAACTAGAGAAGACCCGACCCCACGCTACCGTTCGGAACTTCTTTAACTTTTATTTCTTCCCATTAAGCACGAGTGCGAGCACAAACAGCGCACTTCTTTCTTCTCTTCTTCCAAGTGACCGCGCACACACGCTCCCCCGCGATTGAGAATAAACATCCTGCCGCGTCCGTGGTTGACTCCAAAAGGCAGAGCCGCTGATTGGCGCGTAAGATTCGCTGTCCACCAGGTAGGAGAATGTCGTGGTTGCGCTAGACGCCATCTCTACCCAGAAAATGACTGGACCACACAGCCAATCTTCCAACTCAGTGGGGCCACGTTGTCATCCTGAACCACGACCAGGTCCCCCACTTGGAGTCTAGACGGGAGCGTTGACGCGCCGTGATGCGCTGATCACAGAAGAAGCAGATATTCTTTCTTCCACCTGCTCCGTAATCGACGTACTAATTCCTCTCTGTGCTTAGCACGTTGGCGCAGATCGGGAGCAGCGGACGTCTGCATGGTGCACTCTGTTTTCAAGGCAAGACTGATCGGGCGCTTCCCGATGAGGAAATCAGAAGGTGTGAGCGCCTTAAGTTCGGTACTGTCATTGCTATCTAGAATGAGTGGGCGGCAGTTCACAGCCGCCTCAACTTCCAACAGCAGAGTCAGCAACTCTTCATAATCAAGACAGCTGCGACCCAGACAACGTTTGAGCGAGTCCTTGATGGTACGGAAGACGCGCTCCGAAAACCACCCCACCATGGAGCACGCTCCGCAATAAATTTCCACTCAATTCGCTTGGACCTGGCATGATCTTGTATCTCTCGTGTAGACAACACTCGAAGCTGTCTTGCGCAGCACTGGAAGGTCTTGGCGTTGTCCGACTACACAGTCGATTGTATTCCGCGTCTCGATGTAGAGGGCCGGAATGCGAGAAGGAAGGTTCGTGTGCTTAAATCCGAGGTTAGCTCTAAGTGCACCGCACGCGTGACTGCACAAGAAGACAGTGATGAACAACTTCGTAGATGAATTGGAGCTAGTGCGTGAGTAGGGGGGCCCACAGAAGTCCACGACGACGACGTCGAATGGTGAAGTTTCTGCTAGGCGATCCCTTGGCAACCATGCCATAGGTGCTGACTCGGGACGGAGGCGCCTACGGCGGCACGGTAGGCAAGACGTCAGTACATTTCGGACAGTCTGACGTCCCTTCAAAATCCAGAATCGTGAACGAAGGTCAAACAGTGTAGTCTGAACACCCGCGTGCAGAAGGCGGACATGCGTTGCATTGATCAACAGTCAGGTAAATCGGTGATCATCAGGTAACAATACTTGATGTTTCAGCTCCTCCGGACTATCTAGTCCGTGTAGACGACCGCCCACTCGAAGCCGACTGTCCTCGTCGATATCGGGTTGTAGAGTGAGCACGCTGGAGCTCGAGGGAAGTAGCAGGCCTCCACGACGTGCTACGAGCTTGGAAGGAAAGGCAGTGCGTTGAACGAGTCGCAACCCGTACAGTTCTGCCTCGGTAATTTCCGTTGCTTGGAGTGGGCCAGAAACTGACGGCATGCTTGGGGCGGTATTATGGTGGAACCTCATACCCCACGCAGTACCTCAGTAGAGGCGACTATAGCGATGGAGGTCAAGCAGGCCGGCAGACTAAAGTTCCGGCCCTCGAACAACCCGATCTGGGCATACGAATGCAAGCTCTTGAGGCAGGTCACTCGTTGGCACCAATGGAAAAGTTGTATTACGCCAGTCCTCTTCAGGAATTCTTAACCACGATGGTCCCATCCACCAAAGCGTCTTTCGCGTTAGAGCCAGAGCCGACTTTCCACATGTAGGCAAGTCAGCGGCATTGTGAGCACTCATACAGTGCTGCCAGGTACACCCTCTTGTTAATTGTTCAATGTCAGTGACTCGATTTCTTACGAAGGTCTCCCAGCGGCTTGAGTCCCATGAAATACAGTGTAGCGCTCTGGCTGAATTGGTCCAGAATGAAGCAAGAGAATCTGCGAACTCCGGAACTTGTCGTATGTAGCTCCACAGCCTCGGAGCGAGAAATCATGCTAGTAGCTCAAGTCGACGAATCGATATCTGTAGAAAGTCCTTTCGGAAATCAGGAGTCATTACGACAGTATAGCACCTGAACTGCAAAAATAACTGCAGGAGCTCAGGCCCAAGCTTAACACCTTTGTCCAGCATGTCGTTAAAAGATGGTTCGCCTTTCTCGTGCGATGAAGCATCAAATACCACGCGAACCTTCATCGTCACTACTTCCTGTCTGACAACTGCGTGATGAGGGAGGAAGTAAACTGTTTCCCCGGGGACTTCCCGCTGCACCACTCGATGAGGATGACCTTCCTTGAAGTATTCGCTGATAACTACGTCGTACTGTTCTAAAAGATTGGGCTGATGTTCGAAGCGTTGTAGCTGCCGTCGAAGTCTGCTCTCCACGACAGCTCGGTTAGTGCTGGACATAAGACCTGGCGTTTCAGTCATAAGCGACACGACGTATCGACCATCTTCCTTGTAGAGTTGACTCTGAAACTTCACCAACGCACCGTGGTCTCAAGCTTTAGACTTCTCAGGAGTGTCAGTTATCCCTATAGCATCCAACCTCCACATTTCTGAGGAATGAATTATTTGGTAACTTTCGTCCGGTCCATCAACACAACCCAAAAACAAAGCATTCGAACTGCTGCTCCTCACCAGGGGATTGTGGGTACTTGAGTAAAGACCCTGGAGCACCCAGCCAAACACTGTCTCAACTGCGCAAAGGCAGTGGTTGATGTGCTCGATGCGTCCGCTCACGAGTCTCCAGTAGTTGTCGGAACACACCAGTACGCTTATAGTCGGTGTTTGTGTCTGCCCTATTTCAGGTTCGTCGGCAACGAGTAACTTGCGGTCGCGAAGCACCTTTACCACTTCGCCTTCAACAGGTGGACCCTTTACCCTGCAGACCTGTGGCACTTGGAGAGCATCGAGGGTAACTGGACTCGATTTATAGCTTCTTCGTAAGGTGATCGCCACCTTCTAGCACTGGTACGATCACGGACGCTTCGAACTGCCAAAAGTAAACACGGCCAATTCATTCACTCCAGAGGCAGGCAGAGCCAGCTGACGACACAGGTGACTGCTCACGAAGGCTCGCTGGCTCCCAGTATTGAGGAGTAGCCGGACCAACACCGGCGGACCACAGTCACCAGATGCCTACACTGTGGCAGTTTGGAGCAGCACCGACGATTAGCACGTGCTGCTGGCAGGAGCTGTCGTCCCATTACGATCTCGTTCTGGAACTTGCTCACCATCGGTGTCTCCGTCACGGCGAGCAGCAGTTGTGCAGGTGATCCCTGATTGCCCGCAAATGTCACAAAAGACGGTTATGTGAGGTCCCGAACAAGTATCACACTTGAGTGTCGTGCTGGAGCGGTAGCTGCGTGTCATGTCTTGTCTCGCGCATGTAAAACAGCAGTGGTTCTTTGAAAGGCGCCGTCGCTTCTCTTCGACCACCAAGACAGGTCGGCATTCCTTTGCCTTGTGGCTCTTACTATCACACAAGAAACACATCACTGGTCCTCCCGGTGGCGGATCCGTTGAACTGGATGCAAACCCAGCCGTCAATGCCAAGGCTGACGGCAAAACACGAGATGAATTTCTCGGCGGCTGTCGATCTGGCGACCTTTTTGACTCAGAATTTGACCTCAAAGCCCGACTCTTCTCCCTGCTCTACACCTGCACCTTTAAAAACGCCATGATGGCCTTGACTTGCTGCTCTCGAGGCGTTGGCTCGGCGTTGGCGTCGCTGGCTGTATCCTTCATGCGCTGGCGGTACTGAAATGCTAGGTGTTCTGTCAGCGAGCGCATAAGGACTCGGTTAAGGATCACTGCGTACTCGGACGCTGGAACGCCAAGGCTCTCGAGACCGCCATTCCTGAATTGTACCTGCTCGTACAGGTCTCGGAGGCGTGCCACTTGCGTTGACGATTGAATCGGTGCGACGGCGAGTAGGCTATTTGCGTGGTCGTCCACGAGAAGTTCTGTGCGTCCAAACTCGTCGGTGAGGATCTTCACCACCTGACGGTAATTTGCGTCGTTTAGACGAATCCATTCAACGGCGCGTTTTGCGTCTCCGGTAAGGTAAGACCTCACATACTTAAATTTTTATATGTCGGGTAGGTCCGGGTGGTTATAAATGGTCGCCTCAAAATGGTCCCAAAAGCACTGCCATTCGCGTGGCTCGCCAGAAAAGTGGGGGACTTGCAGCGTCGGCAGGACAACCCGCGATGTCAATGGATGACAGCAAACGTGCGGCGGTGGGTTCGGTTTGGCTGCAGGGCGGACGCCTTCGACCTCCACGCTCTGCGATTGAACTGGTGGTGGTTCCCCTGCACTTCTTCCACCGGAAGCTCTCATGGGCGCCTGCAGCTCACTCAAGGCCGAGCACAGCCATCTAATCTCACGACATATTTTTTCGTGATATTCTATCACGTCGGCAATATCCTAGCCGAACTCATCGCCTTCGAGTGCTTCCCCGATCTTGTCATCCAGTTATTTCAGTTCGCGTTCTTTACTTGCCAGCTGGTCTATGGCCTCTTGCAGGTCATGCGGAGACGGCGAGGGGCTTTCGTAGAGGTCGATGGCTGCCTTGAGCAGCCACGTGATGGCTCCACGGAGAGCGCCTCGCTGACGGCGGAGCTTGTTCATCGGTCAGGACACGATGCCAGAGAAGACCCGATGCCGCGCTATCATTCGGAACACCTTGAACTTTTATTTCCTCTGATTAGGCACTAGCGCGAGCACAAGCCACGCGCTTTTTCTTCTCTTCTTCGAAGTGACCACACAAGTGAGAATCAACACGGACCACCGGGAATGAGACCATGCCCGTGACCGTCATGCTGGCGTGCAAGGCAGTCGGCCACAAGCTTCCTCCCTATGTAGTCTTCAGGCGCAAGACGCTTTCTAAAGAGTCTAAAAAGGCTTTCTTTTCTACCTGCCGAAAAAAAAATTCCCCGCATTTACCCGAGGGGAAGAATGTGAAAGTGCGAATGCACGAGTTGAATTTGCGCGGTTCGGTAATGTTCGCGAAAGAGAGATCACACACACACAGACAACTACAAAGAAATAAAGATGCATTTATTCACAGACACCTATTGGTGTTGTCGTTGTACTTGATTGCTAGAGCGGATCTCAGCTTTGAAATTTCGTGTCAGTACTCCTTTAAGCAGGTGCATTAGCCCTTCTCACGCCCGATTCCTTGGCCAATCCCCCACGTGGGTATGTCCCATGTCAGCGGCCAGGCAGCGCGCGCCCATCTCCCCCGTTGCCAAGGAAGACGAGGGGATTCCTGGCCAATCCCCCACGTGGGTATGTGCCATGTCAGCGGCCAGGCTGCGCGCGCCCATCTCCACGTGCGCGGACATCGCCGGCGGACGCAGGTTCAGGGTCGCTTAAGAAGTGCATTGCACTTAATATCGTGAGATGTCATGAGAAAGGTGGGATGAATGAGTAGTCCGTCCTGGACTGAGAAAAGTTGGTGTGGTGAAGACGGCCCGGAACACTTTTGTCCTTCCCATCCGTCCTCGTGCTGAAAGCATTTCGCTGCAATTTGGCCAGTCTGTCAACAACCTGCTGCTCGATGACAGCACTCAGCTCATTGTCATCCCGCGTGCGATGACACCGCAACAACAGCCTCTTGATGCTTGTATAAGCAAACGTGTCAATGCCACCGTCAGAAGGTGCTACGCTGAGTGGATGCGCTCACGTGAGGCTGCTGTCACTCCGATGGGTGGCTGAAGTGAGCATCGCCACCCAATCTGTACAAGTGGATAGCAGACGCGTGGGTGAGCATCCCACAAGATCTTGTTCGTCACTCATTTAAGAAAGGCGGAATCTCAAATTCCCTCGCTGGGACAGAACATAAGTATCTTTGGCACGACAGCTCGGATAAGAATTATCGGAAGAAAGCGCGGCCGAGGAAGAAAGAGATAGAAAGGTGCGGACATATCATCAATCGTGTGATATGAGCGTTGACATGGAGAACCAATAAAAACAAGGTTTGTTTTCTCTACTGTGGCGTCCCTAAAATATTAACTCGTATTAAATTCGGGCTCCTATTATACGCGGTTCTTTACGGTATTTCGTGTGATCGGAGCAACGCGAATGTTTTGTCGTATAGCCAGGGGGTGTGTGAACTGTCTGGTCATTGGTGGGTGGTATAGAGTATCATAGTTTCAAGAGCATTGCCCTATCCGTTAGGGTTAGTTTAAGCCGTTTAATTTGAGAGACGTGTTTGCCTCTTCAAATTCTTCCAATGGGTTGCGGACGCCAAGGTGCAGGAGTTTTGTTGTTGCTGTCTTTGGTGGGAGATCCAGGGCGGTCTTGTCTGCTTCGAGGATCGCTGAGGTAAGTTTAACCACGCTTAACGCTTAACTCTTAGCTCGAAGAGCTGAGGCAAAGGAAACAACGAGAGAAAAAAGTTTATGTACATAAGGCGAAGGTGTCACATAAACTGGCGCGTACCGGCCGCCGCTCTTTTTGTGGAGAGTACATTTCTGGTCTGGCAACAATGGTAGCACGGCGGTAGAATGGTGAGAAAATTTGCGGGTACGCCAGACAAAATGCTACCAACATTTCAGGTGATAAATCTGAGCGGATAGTTTATGACAGTGACCGCTTTTTCACCGCTACAGAGATATCCTATTCTCGGGGACAACTTTCTATGGAAATGGAGAGAATGCTACGGGAGGATAGGCGAAGCTGCCGGCAGGACTCGGACATTTCACTGCGCGATTGGAAGGGGTTGTACAAAGATAATTTGATGGGTATAACCTAAGCCTATCCATAATATATATCTCTCTTTTTAGCTTTGCATTGACAATGCCAATAAATTAAAGGAATATGTGAAACAGTAAGCATTACTTTTTTTAACTTTTGGTTTTGTTTCGTTGAGAAAATCACCACTAGTGGCGCAAAGGTTGCACGTGATCTCACCCCCACGGCTCTCTCCGCATGCACCCGTGGCTACAGCAATAGAGGCGCGTGTTTTGGTTCCATAGAAACCAACTGTAGCAAATGCGTATCCATCACGCCGAAACCTAACTCGAAACTAGTTTATTGGGAAATACTTTGTGCAGTAATGCAAAACGGTTACCTCCCCTCGCCGTAGATTTCTCTCCATGCCATAGAAAGTTGTCCCAGAGTCTCCTGCTTCTGTTCGTCCAGGTTGTAACTAAATATTTAGGCAGCGACCGACCAACTAATCTGCCATTCAATTATTAATGCTCTGATAGGCACCTATAATAGCGAAAGAAACATAAGACGAAAATTTTTTGTCACTAAGTTAAGTTTGCAAATTAGGTTTGTTTGTATGAAGGCAGGCTGAGATCACGTTCTATGATGAAACTGCAAGCTGAGGTTGCTACAGTGACTGATCATGAATGCACTACTGATGTACCACGATGGCGATTGAAAACCTTTTATTGCTCTAAAGAACAGATGTAATACAGCGAAAGCTTGTTAGTTCGAAATTCGTTAATTTGAAAGTAATATTGATGCAAATTGATCCAGGTACCGGTGCTTTACTGTGTATTTAGGTGGAGGAAAACTCCCCACAATTCAGTTCGAACTGAATGCCCCTGGCTTACACCCCTCCTTGGATATATAAACATTGACCCATAGTGAATACAATGCATTGCAATACAAAACCAAATTTACTAGACACCCAAAGGAATGAGTGAGAAGCACAAGCAGGTGTGCACTCAGGAAACGTTCAATCGGCGGGCTCACCAGCGCTGTGGTTTTTTTAGAGACGATAGTCTTTCTTGGGCTACTTAGACCCAGAAACTTTGGTTTGTCTGTAGGTCTGTGTGTCTGTCTGTCGGTCTGTCTGTGACTCGATTCAGCCATCTGGCCAAAGCAAAACAATGCCTGCGGAATAGTCTTATATAGTCACAGCTAAATCTACCCGTCTATGTCCGGTGTAATGTCGATACTTGTCAACCTTGTTGAAGAAGAACAAGACATTACGCAAATATGAGACAAAAAATCAATACAGAAGTGAGATTTGCAGTGTTCCTTTATAAAAAATGAAGCATGCTTGGCTTTTGCGAAATTAAATACTTCATCAACTGCAGAAAAAGAATTCACTCCGCCGTCGCCTGCTGTCGCCCGCGCCACTATAGCTTCTGGCGCCATTTTAAGAAATCAACCGGAAACAGTTACGCAAGGTTCCACTATATAGGTTCCACGTTCTGCTTGGAACGCACGTGGAGTAGAGAAACGCGGTTTTATAAACGTTGAAGTAGGGCGCCTCGATTAACGCGCGTCTTCGCCGTACGGCAGCGTTCGCATCAAGACACCCGTTTTGGAGCAGTGGAACGCGGGAAATTTACAATGATTTTAGCAAACCTTTGGTGTGTTTACCTTGGGAGGAGCGCGACGCAAGAGGAACCACATCAGAGGTGAGCGGGACAGCGAAGGGAGTCATTTACTAGAGTGTACACTCTACATTAACTTCGCAAAAGCCGATAACTGATCAGTTATCGTCTTTTGCCGGCATTTGCAACTAAACGAGCTGATACGCGGCCAATTTTTTATAGTGCCTGATTGTTGGGCTTGCGATCAGATACAATCGCAGAGTAGACCGGAAAAAGCAGAACCCTCGATCATCGCTTGCGCTCTACAATTGGAATTGCGCTTAAATTGAACTAGTTTTTGATACCCCTCAGGTTGAAATTATCAACTTCTACTGTATTTCATCATCGTCATCATCATCATCATAGATCCACTTCAGGACAAAGGCCTTCAGCAAAGACTTTCGTTCCCGTATAAACACTTTTTCAATGCAGCTCTTGCATTATCGATTAAGTCTAAACATTAGAGCAAACCTGTTTTATAGGCCTTGGTTACCACACCACATTGTTGTAGTAATATTAGGTTGCTTTAACCACGGTGTCTGCCTTGTGTTTTATTTTGACTTAAAATTTTGAGCAGGTCTCTACGCAAGCTGTTTTTAAATCTGGCCTAATTTTCTGTTTTCGTTGCTTCTTTACAAGGAGTTCCCTTCGCACCCTGCCTGCAGTTTAATGATGCTGTTTAGTTGATAATGTTCAATTGTTCAACGATGCTGTTGGCGTGGACGCATATGGCCAGCTTTGTTCCTTGGACCGTTACTTTTTATAGGGCTGTGGTGCTTCTATCGCATATCGTTTGGATATATAATGTGAAATGCCCCAGTTCTACCTGCAGTTTTCGGATTTTTTAGGCATACTTGAGGACTCGCAAGTAACCAGCCATGCGGGAAGACCGTAAATCTAATCAGTTCTGGTCACATCAGTTGCGCAGTTGCTTTTATGGGTCAAAATGTATGTACATAATCAAAAAACCTTAATATTGTAAGTTACGCTTTGTTTAAATTTTTTACCTTAGATGCTTTTGTGTAAAACTGCAGTTTTTTTCTGTATATATTCGGTAATTACCCAGAAATAAATTGCTGTTAAGAATGTCTGAAATTTTTATTCTTGCATAATAATTTCTTCCTTTCACAACGTATGAAAGTGCAAGGATACCAATCGAGCAAGTAATTTTCTGAGCCGCGTCTATGCTGTTGGACAATTAAAAAAGAACAGAGGCCAAATACTCCATTCAAAGATTTCAGAAAAGGACCATTGTACTTAAGATACCGCCCCAAGTGTTAACCTTTTATTATAGCTTTCCAATGGGGATTAACATAGTGAAAAACAGTTCGGAACACGCAATACGTTAGAACGATGGTTTGGGCTAGGTTGTGCATACTGAAATTCGAAACAGCGCAAAAAGACGGGACAAGGAAACCGGACAAGGAAACAACAAAAGCGACTTGTGTCGTCGTTTTTTATTCTCGTCTTTTTGCTCTGTTTTGAATTTCAGTACGCAATACGTAGTTGGGGGACAACAACCTCCATTCTGGGTTTGTGAAAGCTTCTCAAGAAAGCATACAATACTCCCATAAAGTTCTTATTCTCAGGAAAAACTCCATAAAGATAAACGGCTCACTGCAACCCTCCTAAATACATCCCCCCAGTCGGATATTCTTGCCCCCTCAAGGGAGCGAGTATATTGTACTCGACCACCTCAAAACTCTATAAACATCACCTAAAAACGCTGTTGAGGGCGTAATGAATACCCGATTTTAACTCCTTAAATCCCCTGAAGCATTTCATTAAACTCCTTAAAAACTATCTTTGTATATCCTGAAGACATCCTATGCGATAGAAAACTAAACCTCCCTACTCCGTGTTCCTAAAAAACTCATGAGGAGGATCACTGGAGGACAGACAATTTAGAACCTCTGGGGAGCATATATTTTTAGAGTGAGACAGGCGAGTTCAACAACATGAAATTCAGGTGTTGTAACTTTCATGAGCCCCACGCTGCGTAATCCCGTTCCTGTGAAAAATTCAAGGATGACAAGGAAATTATAAACATTAAAGTTACGCAAAACTTGTCGTAACCCGAAGCTCGGAAACGGCTTCAATGCTTCCCGCAGGAAGCTACGTTGACGCTGCCTGCCGGGGGGGCGGGCGGCGTCAGGTTGCTGTGGTGACCCTGTGCAGTGAAGCGTACCTGGTTCCATCCCCACCATCCACCAGGCTGGCTTCTGCTGCCCAGAACGTTGCCCACAGCCTGGGGACTCTAGAGCAGCTGAGGTGGCAAATGACGCCGTTGGTGGAAATGGCTTGCCTTCTGCTCCTACTGTACTGGTCTCCATGGAAACAGTAAGCATGGAAGTGGAGGGCTCTGCCTCAACTTCCGCAATCACACTTCTGCAGCAGCCACCACTATCACGCACGTCAAGCAAAACCGGCACTCTCAAAAAAGCCAGGAAAAAGGAGCCAGATCCGCATCTACCCCTTTGTCACTAGACGAAAAGATCGACGTAACGCCCACGTCAGCTCGGTCACCTCGGTCAGGTCGGTCAACCATGGCAACATGGGCCATGGGAATAATTGAGCTCCGCGTATCACTGGCCCTAGCAAAGGCTCAATGGAAAGAATAAAACCACTGACACATGCACACGTATTTGCTGTATTTTTCTTTAAGCGCCGAATACAATACAAAGCATTGTACAATGGAACTGCAGGGGCCTAATGAAAAATTATATATATAAAATTCTTCATGCTAACCAATGAGAGGCCCTTTGTCTCCAGGAAACGCAGTTAAATTCAACATATACCTTCTCAATCGCTACTCTATGTTTGAAAAAGAGATATCTGATCTCACTCGTCTGGTCGTATCGCAATAATTGTACAGCAATGTATTCCCTGCCAATTTGTTCCTTTGACAACAACCCTTGATGTTGCTGTAGCGGTAATAATGTCTGACAGATAAGTAGCAATAGGTTTAATATCTCTTTTCGCCTATCGAGTTGTTAATTTTAATATTTATTCAGCTAACACAACATTCATATTTATGGGTGACTAACGCCCAAAGTACACTTTCGGGCTCTGAACGCGAAGATGGCCAGGGCCTCCAAATTGAGCGATTTTTACTGACGTGCGGAGCGTGTCTCTTTATTGAAAAGAAACCAACGTACCAAAAGAAACAAAAGAACCAACCAAGAAAACACAACATGTACGAACATATGGATTTAGTAATTCATTCAGCTGTTCTTTACCTATTCTTAGCGGAACGTAGATTCGAACCACTATGGGAGCGACCATTTCCCTGTAACTCCTAATGGCGTAAATAAACTCCCCCACAGTTCCGTGTATCACGAAAGGTTTAAAAAAACGCGTGCAAGCTGGGTGATTTTCACAAGAAAGTCACAACTATTGTACACATCCATACAAAACTTATACACAATGCTTGTAACGTCTTTCCCACGTATTTTTGATGCTTCTAGAAGATATCCCTCCGACCTCTGGCAATCTACACACCCCCCGGACGCCCTGGTGGAATGAAGAGTGTCCAGATGCGCATAAAGCAGAAAACAAGGCATGGGGTAACCTTTGCAAGTACCCAACTGCACAGAAGCTTATTGCTTTTAAGCATGCCGAGGCAGAAGGAAAGCTTATTCGCCGAGAGGCAAAAACGAACATCTTGAGAGCATTTGTATCGTCAAATAATTCTTACACAAACCCTAACAAGTTCAGGAACCGTATAAGATAATTAAAAGAACACAAAACAAACTACTCACCCCTTGTTAACAGCACTTGTGGCACATTAGAAGACCAGGGAAACACACGGGGTAAACACTTCGAAATTGTATCAAGCTCTTCATACTTACATACACATTTATTAGGTATAAAACATCTGTAGAGCGCAAGTCTATCAGGTATATAAAGCAATCGTCACAAGACCATTACAACTGTCCATTTTCCTCCTTGAGCTGAAAGTTGCCTTGGAAACATTTAGGTCATCAGCACCGGTCGCCGACGTCATCACAATATACAATGATTAAACACCTGCATGCAGTTACCCTCAAAACCCTCCTGTTTTTTCAATAAGATATTGTGTGCCGGATGTTTGAGAAGGGCTAGGAAGGAGTGAATTGTGGTGCGGTTACTAAAACAAAAAAAATGCCTCCTGTCGCGTCGGCTGTCAGCCAATAGCTCTAACCAGCTGTATAAGTGGGTTGTTCGAAGAAGCAGTAAATAGAAGACATGCGCTTTTTAGAATACCATGGTATTCTAGATAACTGCCAGACAAGTTTGCGGATGGGAAGATCTGCGGCTGACCGGCTAGTGGCTTCGGAATCATACGGCAGAGGTGCTTTTATTCCTAGGCAGCCCTATATGTATATATTCTTTGACCTTGAAAAGGCGTTGGATACTGTATGGGAATATGGCATCTTGCGTGACCTGAAAGGTCACGGTGTAACCAGAAATATGCTCAACCCTATACATGCTCAACCCCACGCTCAACTTGTCTGAAAGAAATTTTTTCTGAAGAGTTTGTGCACCGCTTTCTAGAACGTACATCCAAAAAACGGGGTCCCGCAAGGTGGCGTACTGAGCTGCGCACTTTTTATCGTCAAGATAAAGTCCCTTCAAGAGATACTGCCGTGCACTATTTTCTACTAGGGTTACATTGGCGATATTCAAATCAGCTATTAATCTTGAATTCTCTCAATCTACGAGCAGCAGTTGCAATTGGGTGCTAACAAACTTGTAAGTTTGGCTGATGAAAATGGTTTGAAGGTTAATCCTCAAAAGATCACTTTAGTTTTGTTCTCGACGCAGTGTGGCATAAGGCACATTAACATAAGCATAAGGCATCGTCACATGTTGCGGCCATTCCGGTTAAAAAGCATATAATCTTCTTGCTGTTCTGCTAGCTGATGAGCCAGCATTTATTCCACACATTATGAAGCTAAAAAATAAGTCTGCAGGGGCAATGAACATATTGAAAGTCTCGACTCTCGAGCCACATGGAGAAGATAAAACGTGCCTTCTGCGTCTCTTCCACAGCTTGGTGAGGTCGCAACTGGACTCAGGCAGTGTAGCACATGAATCCGCCCTTGACAGCCTTAAAAATGTTTGATTCAGTTCTGCACTCGGGGCTTCTCCTTGCGTCCGAAGCCTCCCATACAAGCCTCACCCAAAGCTTATCTGTTGAGTGTGACCGGTGCTGTTTAGAGCACAAGCGTTCTGATACAGCAATCATGTGTGCTCTGAAGGTGGCGTCATTGGCTAATCATTCATTTATTGTATCATCACGAACATGTCTCACCAGCAAGGGATTCCTTTACCATCCGTCCATCAGCATGCCATTCGCCCTGCAAATGGGACCGCCGGCCCGAAAACTGGGTAATATCATCAACTACCCATACAGAACTGCTCCCACAGACCTTGTTGACCCTTAGGAGTCACGCCTAGAATCATGCGATCTATCTTCAAATATAATTCACGAAAAAAATGCACTAAAAGAGCTTATTTTTCAGCATTTGCTTTAGTTACAGCACATGTACCCATATGCCACCGTCTATACAAACGCTTTAAAATCGATTTTCGTGGTCTCAGGCGCTGAACGAGGCCCCAACTTCATTAGTACAAAGAAACTGAACAGGAACTGCAGCAATCTCAAAGCAGACGCGCATGGGAATTTAATTGCGGTAGAACAAATCATGCAAGCGAACATACAACAGTCGGTTATCTTTACAAATTTTATCAGTGTCATCATCGCTTTACGTTTAGTAAAACTAAGTAAAAATTCCGGCCTAAACCGACTCATTAGAACGATAACGTCGGCTTATGCTTTGGCTATGACAATAGTGATGTGCCGGGTGCCTGAGCACAGCAGTATTTGTGGAAACGAAATTGCTGAACAATATGCTGCAGTGGCAGCTCTTCGCACATGCGCGACAAGCCTATGGTGCCATATTTAGAGATGAAACCTGTCACACGACATAGCCTCCGATAACGATGGCGAAGGAATGGAAGAAAGAATCACATAAAATGTACACACAATAAGATCATACATACGTAAATACATCCCTAATAAACACGATAGGTTCAGATGCAAATAGGCCACACTCACGCCGCAAACAGATACCTTTTGAATGGCACACCCTACCAGTTTGTGACAACTGTGGGCACCAAGTGTGGGGACTTTCTGTGCACCAAGTTGTATTTCCGTGCACATGTTGCTATGGTGCGAGGAGGGGCACTTTCCTAAATATACACACAGGACATTCCAGTACAGCCTCCACTTTACCTTGGAGATGAACCAATGTTAACTTACAAATGTGTTCTAACCTACATTGTGTATATCAACATCTTGAAGCGGATAGCGTATAGGGCATGACTTGAGACCATCTCATCCTTGAGACCATCCCATCCTGATGATTATTTTGTTGTTACAGGGAGCCCCGCTAGCGCATCACCCTCCGAGGCTCCAGGTCATGTCACTTCTCAATCACAATGCTCTTTTATCGATCATAAAAGAATGTTGACTCCCGACAGACTCAAGAGCGCCCGGGCAGAGTTCGAGCACATGCTGGGACTTGGCATCGTCCGACGTTCTTCCAGCCGCTACGCATCAGCCTTGCACATGGTGCCCAAGAAGAACGGTGAGTGGTGACTACCGATTCTTGAACCTCTCTACCATCCCAGCTCGGTACCCCCTTCCCAACATACAAGATTTCACCGATAGTCTGCACGGTGCCACCGTATTTTCAAAAATCGACCTTCTACAGGCGTACTACCAGATCCCCGTCGCTGAGGAGGAGATATAAAAGACGGCCATCACAACACCTTTCAGACTCTTCGGTTCCTCCGAATGCCGTTCGGCCTCAGTAAAGCTGCCGAGACGTTTCAGCGTTTCATTGTTACAGTGACGCGTGGACTGCCCTTCGTCTATGCTTACGTGGACGATCTGCTGGTAGAAAGTACGTCCCTAGAGGAGCATATATCTTCACCATTTCCGCATTCTCCTCGAACGCTTAGCTGCCCATGGCGTTGCCATCAACGCAACGAAGAGCGATTTCGGGGTTGCCGCCCTCGACTTTCTTGGACATCGACTGGATGCGACAGGCATTCGGCCCCTCTGCCACAAGGTCCAGTCCATTCTTGACTTCCCAACTCCAACGTCGGTACCAAGCTTCGCCAGTTCCTGTGTCTAGTAAACTTCTTCCGATGCTTTATCAGGTTGCAAGGGTTAAGGCTTGGCCGAGTTGGTGCATGATTACAAAAGGGCGGAAAGCGCAAACTCAGACAAACCACAACAACAAGAATGTGACAAGCACGACCTCCTGTTTGTCACATTCCTCTTCTTGTGGTTTGTTTGTGTTTGCGCTGTTCGCCCCTTTTGTACGCTTTATCAGAAACTGAGCCACTCTGCTTGAGGCTCTCACCACCTGGTTTCCGGGAAGCGCTCTACCACTGAATTTGACTGAACGCAAGTGCTGAGGATGCCTTTCATGCCATAAAACGTGCGCTGGCAAACGCCGCTCTCCTCGCTCACCCCAAATCCAAGATATCCACCCGCTCTGATGATGGACGCCTCGAGTTCTTCTGTGGGAGCTGTCCCCCAACCGCATGTAAATAGTGCGTGGCAGCCTTTGGCCTTCTTCTCAAAACATCTAACCCCACCGCAAACCCGGTGCAGTGTTTTCGGGAGTGAACTTTTGGCAATGTATCTGGCTGTACGTCACTTCCGACATCTTCTTGAGGGTCGTCAGTTCACCATCTTCAGTGACTACAAACCCTTGACGTACGCCATCAGCCGGCCCGACACCCATTACACGCCACGAGAAGTGCGGCAGCTTGCCTACCTGTCCGAGTACAGGACGGATATCAAGCATGTCAGTGGCGTTGGCAACACAGCTGCGGATGTTCTAAGCCGGGTGGATGCCATTGCCTCCACTTCGCCGCTTTTAAGTGCACCCGACCTCCACCATCTGGCTGCTGACCAAGCAGACGAGACGGAGCTACTGCGTCTTCGCACACCTACAACTGTGCTCCAGCTCGAAGACATGACCCTCGACGGACACCAGATGGTTTGCGACTTGTCGACCGGAAAGCCACGACCACTCGTACCCAAAACCTGCCGTCGCGAGCTCTTCGACGCCCTGCTCAACATGGCCCATCCTTGGATTCGTGCCATCCAGAAACTCATCGCGGCTCGTTTTGTCTGGCCTCGCATGAACGCTGATGTTCGCGACTGGGTCCGCGCGTGTGCACCATGCCAACGCCCAAAGGTTCACCGGTACCCAGTTCTGCCGGCAAAGACGTTCCTACGACCTGATAAGCGCTTCGCCGTCGTGCACATCGACCTCGCCGGCCCCTTGCCCCCTTGCCAATGCTACCGCTACCTACTGACTTGTGTGGCCCGATTCACCGATTCACACCGCTACCCGACATCTCCGCGCCAACGGTGGCGTCAGCATCCGTGTCGACCTGGGTAGCACGTTTCGGATTGCCATCATTCATCGTCACCGACCGCGGATGGCAGTTCGGGTCTGCTTTGTTCGCCGACCTCGTTCACCTCCTCGGTACGACTCGTTTGCGCACGTCAGCGTACCGGCCAGCGTACCAAGTGGCCCAGGAACTCGATGGTCTGCATGCCGAAGACACACTTTTTGGGGTTGATGACGAAGACGTATTCGTCAAGCCGAGTGAAAAGGGCTCGCAAGTGCACTTCGTGCTCGGATGGTGATGAGCTTGCGATCAAGAGGTCATAGAGGTAGGAAAATACAAAGTCTAAACCGCGGGTAACCTGGTCGATGGCACTTTGAAAGGTCTGGGTGGCGTTACGCAGGCCGAAGGGCATGCGGACATATTCGAAGACACCAAATGGTGTAATGATGGCAGTCTTCGGTATGTCTGCTGGCTCCACAGGTATCTGGTGATAAGCTTCGACCAAGTCCACCTTGCTGAATATCTTTCAGCCTGCCAGATTCGCGTTGAAGTCCTGCAAATAAGGGAGCGGGTACCGGTCCGGCACGGTGATCGCATTGAGGGCACGGTAGTCACCGCATGGCCTCCAGTCACCGGGGTCCTTTTTGGGTACCATATGCAGGGCTGACGCGTAGTTGCTCGAGGATGGACGGACAATTCCCAGTTCCAGCATGTGCTCGAACTCCCGGCGAGCAATGGCATAACGTGATCCGGCGAGACGACGCGCTCGAGCGAAGACAGGGGGTCCCTTCGTGACGATGTGGTGGGTGATGGTGTGCTTCACCCGGGACTCTCCCGTGTGGGGTCTTCTGATCGCGGGAAAATCTGCAAGTATCTTCTCGTACACGGAAGATGGCACAAAGGCTCGAAGTCCGGTCGCCATGGCAGAGGAGAGAATGCCATGTACTGAAAGGCTCGTCGTCATGTCCACGAGGCGTCGAGAGTGCACGTCCACGGCCAGGTTGCAACAAGCCAGGAAATCAGCAGCCGAGAATGGCTTCTTGAGGTCGGCAATTGTAAAAAGCCAAGGGTAGGTGCGACGAAGGCCAAAATTGACTGTAAGCGACCGCTGGCCGTAGGTGTTGATCGGCGAGTCGTTGACGGCGATTAACGGGGAGGTCATTTCTCGGCGTCGTCGGTCTAGCGAAGAGGCCGGTATGACGCTGACCTCTGCTCCCGTATCGACCAAGAAGCGGTGGCCGGCAACCCTGTCGGTGACGTAGAAGAGGCGGCTGACTGCATGACCGGGTTCACTTGCCGCCGCCAGTGTCCGGTCTCCTAGTTTCCCGTCCATGAGCAAGGCTGGCTGTCTTTGCAGGCGGCAGCGCCGAAAGTACGATGATACCAAAAGGTGCCCGAATGGCCAGGCTCACCGCGTGTTGCGGAGGAGCCATGTTGAGAACGGGACGGGGATGGGGAGTACCGTCGGTCGCGGGATGCACGTCGGCGTCGGTGCAAGAGGGGTGCGAGCGATGACAGCTGATGGCTGAGTTCATCAATGCGGCTCTCAGGTCGACCAAGCCTGGAGTCGTCACTTGAGGTGGAGGGCGTATCGACGACTGCGGCGATGCTTGAGGACCGGGAATAGTCCGCGATGCGGTCGGCCAGTTCCGCGAGTTGGTCGAGTGGCATGTCAGCGGCTGCCGCAAGTACCAATACCATGTTCTGGGGGAGGCGTTGAAGGAAGAGCTCCCGAAGAACTGTATTGTTGAGGTCCTGGCCATGATCGCCCAATAGCTGCCGCATGCGATGTAGCAACTGCGAGGGTCGCCTGTCACTGAGCTCCTCGGTGTTCAGAAGCTGCTGCAGCCTGCTGCGCTCCGACTCCGACTTGCGTTGGATGATCGCTGCCTTTAGGTGGTCGTACGGCGCTTCAGGATGTGGGGCGTCGAGGATATCGGCTAGCTCGTCCGCGATGCTGCCTGGCAAGGAGGTCACGACGCTATTATATTTCGTCTCCTGGCTGGTGATGCGATGCAGACGGAAGCGCGCTTCGAGTTGCGTGAACCATGTCCGCGGGTTCCCAATCCAAAACGGGGGTAGAGTAGCGCTGTGCACAGCCGCGGTTGTAGCGTGAGCAGGCGGAGCTGCTTCGTGGGCGGGCGCAGCTGCGCCGGGTTGTAGTTGGCCCGCAGAATCCGGCGAAGCCGAAGGGTCCGACATGGCGCGGTCAGAAGAGGCGAGTTCGGTCCACGTCACGAAATCATGTCGCGACCGGCGCAGTGACAACCAGCCACGACAGCGTTTGGGCTCGAACTGATTTTTTATTGTTCCAGCACGAGCGCACGTGAGCGTGCGCCTCGTGGTTGCGCCTTCGTCGTCGTCGTCGTCTGGGCGCGGTGCGCCGCTACAGGGCATACGCACCACCTTTAAAGGTGACCGGACGTGTACTTCGGCTGAACTGGTTTTTGGAACCCAGCTTCGACTACCAGCCGACCTGTTTGAGGTAGCGTCTCAAGCATCTTCCGCCGCGCACTGCGTGAAATCTCTGAGATTGATCCTCGCTGACCTTCGACCTCAGCCTACACGTGAACGAAAACCCAGAGGACCTTATCTGCTCCCTAACCTTGAACAGGCAACACATGTCTTTGTGCGGTACGGACCCATGCGCCGCCCATTGCAACCACACTACGTTGGCCCTTTCCTTGTGGTATAACAACACTCGTCGACGTAAGTCATCGACATCAATGGCTCCCACGACACCATAGCCTTAGAGCGCTTGAGGCTGGCATACGTCACCACCACCGACATCAACCTACGAGTCTTCCGGCTGTGGCTGGACACCACCGCGACCATCATGTACGCTGGGTACATCAGAGCGTCGCAGCAGCGCCTCCCTTGGGGGGGAGCCCTGTAGCGGGAAGACACAGTGCCAGCGGCAGCACCGTGACGCAGGCCCACGAGCGCGCTGACCAGCAGGAGGGCTCGCACGTCCCTAGCATCAGGAGATAGAGACCTCATGGCGTTCCCAATAAACCAACCTGGCTACGTGGTCATCATACATCATCATCACCAGCAAATCTACGGCCACTGCAGGGCAAAGGCCTTCCCATTATTCTCCAATTACCTCGGTCCTGTGCCAACTGTGACCAATTTATCCCTGCAAACTTCTTGATCTCATCTGCCCATCTAACTTTCTGCCGACCCCTGCAGCGCTTGCCTTTTCTAAGGATCCACACTGTTACCCTTAATGACCAGCGGTTATCTTGCCTTCGCATTTCATGCCCTGCCCACGTCCATTTCTTCTTAATTTCTACTAACATGTCTTTAACACTAGTTTGCTCCCGACCCACTCCGCTCTCTTCTTGTCCCTTAATGTTACACCTATCATTCTCCACTCCATTGCACGCTGAGTCGTTCTTAATTTAAGTTGAACCCTCTTAGTGAGCCTCCAAGTTTCTGCCCCGTAGGTGAGTACCGGTAAGATGCAGCTGTCATACACTTTCTTCTTCAGCGACAATGGTAGGCTGCTATTCATTATCTGAGAATGTCTGCCATATGCACCCCACCCCATTCTTATCCTTCTAATTACATCTGCCTCATGGGTGGGATCTGGGGTTACAACTTGGCCTAAGTAGATATATTCGCTGACGACTTCCACTGCCTCGCCACCTATCTCAAACTGCTGTGCTGTACCGAGGTTATTGATCATTACTTTAGTTTTCTGCATATTAATTTTCAAGCCCACGGTTCTACTCTGTTCGGCCAGTGCAGAAAGCATGCTTAGCAATTCCTCCCCCGAGCTACTTAGCAAGGCAACGTCATCAGCAAATCTGAGGTTACTGAGGTATTCTCCATTAACCCTAACTCCCACCTGTTCCCAATCCAACGATCTGAATACTTCTTGTAAGCATGCTGTGAATAACATTGGAGAGATTGTGTCTCCTTGTCTGACACCCTTCCTTATAGGTATTTTACTGCTCTCCCTATGGAGGATGATGGTAGCTGTAGACCCATTGTAGATATCCTCTAGTGTTCTTACCTAATGCTCATCTACCCCCTGGTTCTGTAATGCCTGAATGACCGCTAGGGTTTCGACCGAGTCAAATGCTTTGTCATAATCTATGAGGGCTATATATAGGTGTTCAGTATACTCAGCGCACTTGTCTATCACCTGATTGATCGTGTTAATATGGTCCATTGTTGAATAACCTTTTCGGAACCCTGCTTGTTCTTTAGGTTGACTGAAATCGAAGAATGCAGACATTCGGTTAGCGATTACCTTGTTAAATACCTTGTAGACGACTGACAGTAAGCTGATCGGCCTGTAATTTTTCAAGTCCTTCATGTCGCCTTTCTTATGAATTAGGCTGATGTTCGCGTTCTTCCAAGATTCCGGTACCATTGTGGTCATTAGGCATTGCGTATACAGGTTGGCCAGTTTTTCAAGTACAATTTCTCCGCCATCCTTCAAGAGGTCTGCTGTTATCTGATCCTCACCAGGTGCTTTGCCCCCTTTCATTTCTTTCAAAGCCTTCCTTACTTCTTTGGTCGTTACTGGTGGGATGTCTATCTCCTCTGAACTACTGTCTCGTTCGGCATTATCCTGTACGTCCCTGCTACGGTACAGATTCCTACAGAACTTCTCGACCACTGTGGCTATTTTATCCCTATTTGTGATGACATCGCCTTGCTTATCCTCAAGTGCATACATCTGATTTTTCCCCACGCCAAGAGGTCTCTTCATTGCTTTCAGGCTACCTCCGTTCTTTACAGCGTATTCAATACTCTCCATGTTATACTTCCGTATGTCAGCTGTCTTACGCTTATTAATTAACTTCGAGAGCTCGGCTAGTTATATTCTGTTAGCTGCGGCATAGATTCTCTTTGTTTGCTGTTTCCTGATTAGATCTTTCGTCTCCTGTGAAAGTTTACCAGTATCCTGTCTAGCCATAGTGCCCCCGACTTCTACTGCACACTCCGTGATAATGCGTGTAAGGTTGTCGCTGGCTTCCTGTGTCGTAGGCTCGGCTTCCTCGTTAAGGGCGGAATATCGGTTCTGCAGCGCGATCCTGAATTCTTCTACTATACGTCTTACTGCTAGCTCATTTATCGGCTTCTTTCGTACTAGATTGTTGTGGTCCCTCTTCAAATCTAGCCTAATTCGAGATCTTACCGTACGGTGGTCACCACCTAACCCTTCCGAGCACTTCCACATCCTGCACGACGCCAGGGTTATCGCATAATATGAAGTCTATTTCATTTTTGTGCTCCCCATTCGGGCTCCTCCAGGTCCACTTCCGACTCTCCTGTTTACAGAAGAAGGTATTTATTATGCGTAGGTTATTCCGTTCTGCAAACTCAACTACTAGGTCCCCCCTGCTGTTTCTACAGCCCCGACCATAATTCCCAACTGCCTTGTCTCCAGCCTGATTATTGCCTACTTTAGCATTGAAGTCCCCCATAACTACGGTATAATGTGTTTTTACTTTAGCCATTGCCGATTCCACATCTTCATAGAAGCGTTCCACTACTTGGTCGTCATGGTAGGATGTGGGCGCATAGCCCTGCACCACCTTTAGCTTGTACCTCTTATTGAGCCTAATTACAAGACCTGCTGCCCTTTCCTTAATGCTATAGTATTCGTCTATGTTGCCAGCTATGCTTTTATTGACTAGAAATCCCACTCCCAGTTCTCTTCTGTCCTCTAGACCACGGTAAAATAGGACGTGTCCATTTTTCAGCAACGTAAAGGACCTTATCACGTCCTTGTCAGGTCGTCTCTATTTCAACGCCTCCATGGCATGCGCTCTACAAGCTTTTCGTATCGACATTCTTATGGGTGTCTTTTTCGTCTTCAATAGCTGGTACTGTGGTTTTATTTAGACAATCGTATTGAAGTTTCTATGGGTGTCTTTAGCTTCTTCTGTTGCCGGTTCTGTGGGTGTATATAGCTCTTTCGATATCGCTATGGATCTAGAAGAAGCTAAAGACACGAATAGGAATATCTCTAGGAATGTTTAAAGAGAGCCATAGCAACATATAAAGATCATAGAGCCAAATAGCTAAAGACAACCATAAGAAGATTTTTCAATAGCCCACTATACAATATTTTTGCAATGGGCTCCAGCCACAAGAGAATCGCCACTACTTGAAACACAGTGACAGCAGCGGCTGAGAAAGTATTAGAGAGTTTTAGCATACCCGGTTCCGTCTGCTAACGCTACGGCGGCGGGTAGCGGGGCCCGTCTGGGAAGGTGAAAAATTCGTTCCGGGGTGGGATTAGTTCCGCCGGCTGGCCTTCGCCCTGCCCGCGCCTTCTCTCCACAGATGGGCAACCCCCTCACCCTCCCCGTGCGCGCATGCGAGTTCGCGTACCGGTAACCCGCCACCATAGCCGGAGCCTCCGCTAGCCGCTATGCTAAAACTTTGTACTAACACACTGCCATGCCGGCATATATGCTTGCGGATCTCTAGAACTTCTCCTGTTGCACTTAGGGTGTGTGCCTATCTGCATTCTGTAATATATGCTTCGCGAACACTTCACAATATTACCGTGAACCAAGCATTGGGTTTATTTGTGTTTTTGCTTTTACCGCCCGCCTGCGCCGGTCTGTGTTATTTCTGTGCCAAGGGAAGCGCGTGACCCATTCTTTCTTTCTGTGCCGCATGTGTTATCTGTTGTGATAGGGTGAGCATTCCGATCTACCTTGAACAGCCCAGAATAATGTTCTTGGACCTACAATGTTCCAGATGTGAATCGACGGGTCGAGAACCACGCGCGCCGAAAGATAAAAAGCATGCAGAGCAGACGCCGGGGTATTCGATCACCGACCCTCGCTTGCTTATACGTCACGTTGCTGACTACTGCTTCGCCGCCTGTGTATCTTTGAGTTGCTACGGGAGCACAAGTTCGCTCCAATATACTTGTTTTTTTTCAAGACCACTGCGTCGTCTTTGGCATCGTGACAATATAGGCGGAGTGCAAGGTTGCGAATGCAAAAAATTCGCCACTTTTCATTCACAAAAGGCTTAACCACTGGCAAACAAGGAAAGCAAAACCAAGGGGTGTATCAATCCCATTATTACATAAAGGGCTACTATCTACGCTACTTCGCCTCCAGTATGCAGTTGTTCACATACGCCGATCGAAACACACAGCACACGCATTCCAACATTCTGGCTCACGCTTACGTTATTCACTGGACAGCCACACTTCGCGGCACATTATCCGCGAACGCCCGCCGAGACACAAATTGCTTCAGGTGCTGGGTAGTCCACAGAAAAGAGAGCACTCAGAAGTCGTTCACTTCTATAGTACTCAATCCACAAAGCTGCAAGTACAGTGGCTAAAATGGAAATGCACTCTTAATAAAACAATGAAGACGGTCGCACACAACGCAAAACAAAAAAAACATTTTCGAAAACCGCTCAATTTGTTCCTCATCACCGCGGCCAAATCTTCACTTCTGTCTGTGTTGCAATGCCCATGTTTGGAGGGTAGTTTGGAAACGTATTCTTGAACACCAAAAAAGTCCTGCATTTCTCGCACTATACGGCCTCTTCAGTTCGTAAGGTCACTCACCCTGGAGTTTTGGGTACGATGAAATTCCTGTGGCGGTTTGGCAGCTATCCATTTTCGCATGACTTCAAGTTGATTTTGAAGTAATCGAACACTGTCACCGTAAACGCGAACATTTCTGACAGCCAAAAGCGGCACACTTGCTTGGCGTCACACTATCTACACGAACACATTGCAGTCGAATCGTAAATTCCCATCACCAGGCAACACGTGCAATGCCCGCGCACATGAGCGAGGAGACGAGATGTGGCTGACTGAGTACACCCTGGTACAAGCAGGTTCATCGCGATAGCAAATAGTGGGAAGATACGTGCCCATATTTCGACCTTTTTCCAACTTCTTCGCTGGTAATTATTTTATTTGCTAAACACAACATCACTCAACGTTTTGCTTTCTTCATCCGAAAAAAAAAACGGTTCTCAGTAGTCAGGGAAAATTTTCTGTCACTATCATTGCTGCGCGCACGAATACTAACACAGCGCGGAACGCCTGATTCTCTTTTCAAAGAAACCTTTCCTTCGCACGGCCGGGCTACAGCGTCGACGCGCGCTGCACCCACGCCGCCCCTCCGCGGCCGTGTCATTCCGTACCCACCGCCAAAACTAGTATACCAAACAAACAAACGAAAATAAAAGAGAAAGTAGGGTGTCACGATTTGGCTCCACGTTCGTGAACCTGGGAGGGTAGTGATACCCTCCAGCCGAGAGACGACATGCAGCATGTTGGCGGTGCCGGTGACTGACTGCGAGCAGCCGTGCTCGGCGTTGTTTATTCGCCAGCCACACACAATGATGCCCACCGAGCCTGGTGGGGCCACTGCACTTAGCGGCCTACGAATATAAGGGATGAAGTGCGCCACACACTTGTCACACCCCTCACCTCCAAGTTTGTTTGTCCTACGCAAACACCAAACACCTCTCACCCCGCGAGTAACGGTTCGGCGGTCTCCGCTGTCTCTCACTCCGCCGGAGCACAGGTGTCGAAGCAGTTGTGGCGGCATTGGGTGCCGCCTGTGTCACTCTCGCACCAGCTGTCAGCCTTGCAGGTGTCACCGGACTTGCACGTGGCGACACAGAGGCGCGAGTAGCACCAGCCCCTGGTGCTGTGCTGGCACCGGTCGGTGTGGTTGCCTCCCCTGCCTGCTGGCTTCCTGAAGGGGCGGCTGAGGTTGCCAGGCGAGGCCTCACATGGTCGGCATGCCGGTGCCACGTGGTCCCATCCGACATGCGGACAAGCAGCGACGGCGCACTGGCAGGAGAGACCACGTGCCCGGCAGACCAGGGTGGACCAGGACGGAAGTGCCTGAAAAAGACCGGAGCCCCAGACTCCGGCAAGGGCCCAGGAAGGAGTCCAGGCTGAGGCAGTGCGGCGGGCGCGTGGCCCGGCAGCCCGGCTGCTCCAGAAGGGGGGCCAGCACCTGCTCGGGCGCGTACGGGTCCTGCACAGCATGCACAGCATCGGCCGCAGGTCCGGCTGGGGCCACGCGGCTGCGGGCAGCGCCTGGTAGATGTGCAGCCCGCCCGCCCGTAGCTCGATGCTCTTCACACAGCGCGCACAGCGCCTGGTCCAGCCGCACGGGGTCCAGGCCGCTGCCGTCGTCCACGAAGGGGCACTGCAGGCTCTTGGCCCGGTTGATGCCCTCCTCGCGCAGGAAGTCCCCCTGGCCCGCAAACACCATGACCAGGGGCAGGCCGTGGAAAGGAAGCCGGTCCTCCTCCTCCAGGTTGGCCAGCAGGGTCTTCTCGAGGCTCTCGCGGATGTATTCCAGCCCCGGCTGGCTGGCGTACACGCAAAGGCAGCAGTGGGGCAGGGACTCCGTGCGGAAGGAGTTGTGCGGCAGGCCCACTTCACCGTCGATGATCCTGACGTCCAGCGCGTACTGGGCCTTGTCGTCGAGCCGGAAGCCCTGCGGGTGCACCTGCCGATCCACCTGCTGGGCTCTGCCATCGGCGCCCAGCACCACCAGGTGCAGCAGGCGGCCGTTGGCGCCCAGCACCCCTCCGCCGTTGGTGCTGGCCCCCCGCCGGTGCAGCAGCTGCTCGATGACGCCGTCCATGCAGTCTCGCTGGGTGGGGCAGTGCTCCCTCTAGCACATGAATGCTTGCCGCCGTGCCGGTGAATGTCCCAACCTCGGGCTGGAACAGGGCCTCGAAACTGATCAGGAGGCTCGGGTCGTCTTCCACTGCACGCAATTTCCTGGTACTCCGGCAGCAGCACGCCCAAAGCCTTGATCCAGTTCCGGCCCAGCAGCGTCGGTGATGACCCCTTGGTGAAGTACAGGGGCAGAGTGACCACCCTGTCGCCAAGGCGGACGCTGACCTGGGCTTGACCCTCGACTAGGGCGAGCTGTCGGGATTAGCTGCGCAGCATGACGCCCGATGCCTCGACGGACACGCCAGAAAAGGTGCGCTTGGAACCGGCTTGGAAGGGGCGTGGAACCGGCGACACTATGGCGCAGCCCTTCACGTTTTTTCTGCTGTTTACGCAGGCTATTTGCTGGATTGCCACTTCAACGCAGTCACCAATCGAAAAGGCGACGACGGGATCTTCGAAAGCTACTCAAGAAAACGGACACTATCAGGCGGATGGAGCGCGACATGCGCAGCAGCTGATTTTGACCGATGCCCGGTTCCAGTCTGCGAAAAGTGGTGTGATCCAGCGTCAGCACTCGGCGACTGCACCTTACAAAAGGCGTACGGCGGCAGTGGCCAGTTCGGGCGTAGAACCGGCGACGCTATCGCGCAGCCCTTCACGCATTTTCTGCTGTTTACGCAGGTTAGTAACGCCATGTGCCGCGAAAAAACGTTTGTTCTCATTTTGCCGGTTCCACCCCAATTGCTGTTCAATGTGTCACATCGCACTCTGTGCGCCGGTCTTGTAGACAGCGTAACTTTCGCTTGATGAGGCGGTTCGCGTTTTATTTTTTATTGCTCTCGTTGTGTGGCGACGTAGAGTTGAATCCACGCGTGTGTGTTCGAGTGCCTGCGTGCACATACGCTAGTGTGTGTACACGTGTGCGCATATTCGCGCGTGTGTGTTTGCAGATGTGCCTAGGTGTTTACGTGTGTGCAGTCGGGCTAATGCATGTGAACGTGTGCGCGTGTTCTCGTGGGAGTGCGTGATTGGGTGCGTGTGTGGTCGTGCGTGCGCGCGGCCACGCAATTTTGAGTGCGCGCGGGAACGCTTGAGCGCATTTGAGTGTGCGTGCGCGCACGTACACGCACGGACGTGTGTAAACACACGTAATGTGTGTGTGTGTGTGTGTTTGCGTGCGCGAGTGCCTTGGTGCATGCGGGCGCTTATGTGTGTGTCGGAGTGCGTGCGTGTCTTTCTTCGCGTGCGTGTATGCGTGCGCGTTTGGGTCCGCGCGTGCATGTGCGTCCGTGCACGAGTGCCTGCGTTCCAACGTGGGCTCGTGTGTGGGAATGTGCGCGGGGGTGCGTGCGCCTGTGCGTGCGTGCACATTTGGTGCGTTCGTGTGCATGTGCGTGCGTTCGCGCGGGCACGCAAATTTGAAAGCGTGCTCGCGTTCGCGTGTGCGTGCAGGATTGTGTGTTTTGTGCTTGGGTGTATGCGCGTGTGTGCGACTTGCATGCGCACATTTGCTTTCGCGCGTGCGAGCGTGGGCGCGTCCGTGGGTACGCGTGTGCGTGCACGTTTGTGTTTCGGGGTGTGTGCGTAGGTCTGTGCGTGCGTGTCGGTGCGTGCGTGTGCGAGTGCTTTCGTGCATGCGTGCTTGCGTCTGTTGGCGTGCGTGCCTGTGTCTGTGTGTTTGTGGGGGGTTCTGCTTTTGTGTGTGCGTGCGCTCGTGCATTCGTCCATGCGTAAGCGCGTGCGTGTATCCACGTGTGTGTATCCGAACCAGCGCAGGCTGATGAGCACGTACGCACGCGGGCACGCGCGTATGCAAACACACGCGCCCGCACGCCCAAACACACACACACACAGGCACACGGCCCCCCACGTGTGCACACGCGCACAAACACGCACGTGCGTGCACACGTGCACACGCGCACGCGTCTGCACGCGTGTTTGTCTGTGCTTTCGTGCGCGACTGCCTGTGTACGTACGTCCGCATGCAGGTGTGCGTGTACGCGTGTGTGCATGTGCGCGTGTGCGCATGTTCCCGTGTGCACATGTGGCGGCTGCGCGTGCGTGTGCGCGTGAATGTGCTCGTGCGTGCGCGCGTGCATGTGTGTGTGTGTATGTGTGCGTGCGTGCACACATTAGTGTGTTTACGTGAGCGTGTGCGTTCGGGCGTGTGTTTGGGTGCGGGAGCGTGCGCGTGTGCAATGCCGTGTGTGTGGGTGGGCGCTAATGTGTTTGCGTGTGTGCCCGTGCCAGTGTGTGTGAGTTTACGGTTGTGCGTGTGTGCACGCGTCCGTGCGTGTGCGTGTTCTGGTCTGTGCGTGTGTGCGTCTGTGTGTGCGCGTGTGCATGCACATGTTTTTGTGCGAGCGCGTGTGTGTGGCTGTTCTCGTGTGCACATGGGCGCGCCTGTGTGAGTGCGGGTGTGTGCTTGTGCGCGCGCGCATACCAGCGTATGTGCATGCAAGTACGTGTGTGCGGCGGCGTGTGTGTCCGTGTGTGTGGCTGTGTGTGTGTATACACTTGTATGTGTGTGCGTGAGTGCGTGTGCGCGCGTGTGCGCGTGTGTGTGCGCGCGTACGAGCGTGCACGCGTGCGTGCTTGTGTGCGTGTGTGTGACTTCCTTTGTGTTTTTGCGTGCACGTGTGCGTTCGGGCGTGTGTGTGTGCTCGTGCGCGTGCGCGTGCGTATGTGGCATGCACGCGAGTGTTCGTCCGCATGTGCGTGTCTGCAGGCGTGCGCTTGTGTGCGTGCGTGCGCACGTGTGCCTTTGTGTGTTCGTACGCGTATGCGTGCTTGCACGTGTGTGTGCATGTGCGCGCGTACGCACGTGGGTGTGGGTACGGTGTTGTGCGGGGGGTGCGCGTATGCGTGGGCTCTAGCGTGGGCGGTTTTTATGTGCGGGCACGCGGTGTGTGCTTGCGTCTGTGTGTGCATGAGCGTGCGCTTGTGCATGTGGGTCCGCGTGCACGTGCGCGTGCTTGCACGAGTGCCTGCGTGCGTGTGTGTGTACGTGTATGAGTGCGTGTGTGCGTTTGCGCGGGGCGGTGGGTGCGGCTGTGTGCGCGTGGTGCGTGCATACCATGAGCTTGTGCTCGTGTAAGTACAGTTTGGTGGTTGCATCCTTGTGTGCGTGCGTGCCCGCATGTGCGAGTGTGCACATGAGAGAGACCATGTGTGCATGCGTTCGCGTGCGCGTGCACATTTGTTTGCGTGCGTGTGATCGTGAACTCGTTCGTGCATTCACTGTGTCCGCGTGAATGTGCGTGGTCCACATGTGCGTTTGCTTGTGTGTGTGTGCATCGGCGCGTGTATGAGTGCGGTGTGCGTGCGTGCGTGTGTCGGTGACGTGTGTCTGCATTCAGTGTGTGGGTGTGGGTGCGTGCGTTGTGTGCGTGTTATGCGTGTGCGCGTGTGTGTGCGCGGTGGCTTGCATGCGGGCGAGCGAGTGTGCGGGTGATGCGCATGCGCGTGCTTGGGTGCGTGTGTGGGTGCGTGTGTGCATGTTTCTGTGTTTGTGCGCATGTGTGTGCACGTATGTGCGTGTGTGCGTGCCCGTGCTCGTCCTCACGCGTGTGTACATGTAGGGGCGGGTGCGTGCGTGTGTGCGCGCGAGTGTCTGTGCCTGTGCGTCCGCGTGTGTGCGTGTGTGCATGTGTACGTGAGTGCATGTACTCGTGTGTGTGTTCGTGGCCACCTGAATATTGCGTACATACTTTTTCGCATAGCGCGCGTGTCGATGTGTGCGTGCGTGGTGCCTGTGCGGATTTTGTGGTGGCTTGCTTGTGCGTGTGCCTGCGAGCGCGCCTGCAACCCTGCGCCTGTGTGTGCGAGTGTGCGCGGGTAAGAGCGTTTGTGTTACTGTATGTGTGTGGGATCGCTGTTCGCGTGTGTGTGGGTGTGTTTGCGTGTGTCTGCGTGTGAACATATGCGCACGTGTGCAGGTGCGTGTGGGTGCAGTCGATTGTGTACGCATGAGTTTCAGTGCATGCGTGCATGCATGCGCACGTGTTTTTGTACGATCGTGCACGCGTACGTGGGTGTGTGTGTGCGTGTGCGTGTGGGCATGTTTACGTGTGTGTGTCCACGCCCACGCTTGGGTATTTACGAGCATTATGTCGTGTGTGTGCGCGTGTGCATGCATGCGCGCGAGCGGGCGCGCGCGTCGGCACGCGTGTGCTTGTGTGTACATGCACTCGTGTGCATGCAACTCCGTGAGTGTATGTGTGTAATTTCTTGTGTCTATGTGCGTGCACGTACGCTTGTTCGTGTGCGTGTTTGTGCGTCCGCGCATTTTCTTGTTAGCCTGCACGCGTGCGTGCGTGTGAGTGTGCGTGCACGTTTGTGGGTTCATGCGAGGCTGTGAGAGCGCGCGTGTTTGCGTGTGCGTAATCACCCGTGCTTCCGTGCGCGTGTGCTTGCGGAAGTGCGTGTGCATGCGCGCGTGCCTCAGTATGTGCATGGGCATGTGTGTGCATCTGCGCGTGTTTGTGTATGATGCGTGCGCGAGTGGCGGCGTGTGCGCGCTTGTGTGTAATGCACGTGTCGCACAAGCGCTCGTGTTTGTGCGGGTGTTCGCGTATGTGCGTACGGGTGCGTGGGGTGTGCGTTTTTGTTTTTGTGTGCTTGCACACACGCACGCATCCACACACACAAAATGCACGTGAGTGTCTGTGCACGCGTGTTGTGTTCGCGTCAGCGTGCGGAGGCGTGTGTTCGTTCGCGTGTGCATGCGCGTGATCTTGCATCTGTGTGTGTGTTTGCGTATGTGTGCGTTTCCTTGCGCGGGTGTGGGTATGTGAATGCATGCTTTTGTGAGCGTGCGTGTGCGCATATCTATGAACGTACTCTAACACGCACGGTCGAAGACACATATCCGCACGCACACGCACACGCGCGCGTGCAGATGCACCCGCATACATGTGTGGCGCACACACGTGCACAACACGCACACACACATGCAAACACAAACGCATGCACTCACGCGCGCGCACACGCAAACGCAAACACGAAGAATAATGCTCGTGCTCACGCACTGATCACGCGCGTGCACACGCCCAAACACACTCACACACGTGCTCACATGCGCACTTGCAGAAATGTCCGCGCACATGGGCGTGTGCGCACACACGCACATACGCATTCGTTGGTGTGTGCGAACATGCGCAAACACACACAAGGTGCACCCACACGCATGCACACGCGCATGAAAATACGAGCACACGCACACACATGCGCGCGCGATACGCACGCACTCACACACACACCCAAAAACGCGCGTATGCACACGCGCGCACACACATTAACGCACACGTGCGCGCACGCACACGCCTAAATACAAAAAAGAACGCACGCTAGCACCCACTCGCACAGGCACACACGCACGCCCACACAAACACTAATGCACTCGCACACACACGTGCTCGCAGGGATTCGCGCACACACGCACACGCTCCCGCATGCAGCATCACACAAACGTACACGCACGAGCATACGTTCTCGCCCGCACGCAGCCGGCAAGGAAGTCCAAAACGCGCACACGCGCGCGAAAGGGCACACACGTACATTCACTTCCGCACACACGCGGACACACATGGGGCGTGCACATGCACTCACGCACGCTAGTGCACACAGCTCACGCCCGCTAGCGCGCACACACACCAGCGCAAGCGCACACAGCCAAGCACAAACGTGGACGTACACTCGCCCGCATGCACACTAGCACACACACACACTAAATTTGCGTGCCCATGCTTACGCACTCACAAACACACACATGAACAAGCGTACATACATACAGGCACATACCCCCAAGCAATCACAAGCCAAACCCAACCAGATTTCCCATATGCACACACGCGCATGTGAGCAAATGCACGCACGCCCACACATGCATGCACGCACACGCGGGAATGCGAGAACGCCAGCACGCACACACGCATGCGGTACAACACGCGCGCGTTCATGCGCACGCGCACCGCACGCGCGCAGATCACACACGCGCGTGCGCACGCAGCCACTCGTGACGCAAGCACACACACAAAAGAGCTTACGTTCACACATAAACGTGCTCGCACACACGCATTCTCGCACGTGTGCACACACGCAAACAAGCGGGGCGTACGCATGTACGCGCACACTCACAAACACGCACAAGCACGAGCACGCACAAGCACGCACGCGCACGCACGCGCGCAAGCACACACGCACACAAAACATGTCCGTGCGGGCATACACGTGTGTGTATCACTGCGTGTGCGTTTGCGAGTGTGTGTGCGTGCAAAAACCCGTGTGCGTGCGCTTCTGCGTGAGTGTATGAGTGCGTGTGCATGCGTGTGTGCGTGCGTGCGCAAGCCCGTGCGTGCACGTGTGCGTGTTTTTGTGTGCGTCAATGCGCGTGTGTGTACGTGCATGTGTTCATGCCTGCGTGTGTGCGTGTGTGCGTGTGGATGTTGGGGTGTGTTCTTGTGGACGTGGGTGCACGCGTGTTTGTGTGCGTGTGTGCATTCGTGTGTGTGCACGTGCGTGCGTGAGTGAGTGCATGTGTGTGCTTGTACACACACGTGTGTGTGCGTGCGTATGGCAGTGAGTGCAAGTGTGTGCGCACAACTGCGTGCGCGCAGACGTGCCTGCGTGCTTGTGTGCACGCAGGCATGCCTGTGTGCCCTGTGTGCGTCCGCGAGCGCTTCCGCGTGTGACGATGTATGCGTGCATGCGTGTGCGTGTTTGTGTGCGTTCGTGCAAGGAAATGTATGTGCACGTGTGCGTGCATGTGCACGTGTGTGCCTAGCTGTGTGCGTTTGTGTGTATCTAGTTGTGCATGTGCCTACGTGCAGACGTGTTTTGTGCGTGTGTGCGCGAGTGACTGCGTAGAATCGCGCACGCGTGTGTGTGGGTGTTTCTGGGTGTGTATGTGGATGCATATGCTCGTGCGTGTTTGCTTATGCACTTGGGCGTGTGCGTGGATGTGAGTGTTCGTGTTTGTGTGCATGCATGTGTGCGTGCATGTGTGTATGTACACGCATGTCCGCGTGTGCGTGCTTGTGTTTGTGTGCATGCAGGGGCGTGTGTGTCCGTGTGGGCACACGCGTGTGTCCGTGAGTGCGTGTCTTCGCGCACGCGTGTGTGTTTGCGTGCGCGTGTTCGTGCGTTTGTGTTTTGTGCGTGTGTGCGTTCGTGTGTTTGTGTGCGTGCGTGTGTGAGTGCATGTGTGTGTGCACTCGCGCACACGTGCGAGCATGCACGCCTTTGTGTGTCCGCATGTGCGCCTGTGTGGGTGCATGCATGTGTGCGTGTGTGTGCATTCTTGTGTGTGCGTTGTGCGTCGTGTGCGTCTGCGTGCGCGTGTGTGTGTGCATGTGCGCGCGAGTGCGTGTGCGCGGGAACACCTGAGCATTGGCACACGTTCACGTGTCCGTGCGCACGTGTGTGCAAGTGTGCGTGTGTGTGCTTGGGTGTTGTGTGTGCGTACGCGTGTGCATGCGCTTTTGCGGGCTCAGCCTTTTGCGTGTGTGCTGTTTTTGTGCGCGCGTTTGTGCATGTGCACCGTAGTTTGTGTGCGTGTGCGTGCGTGTTCGCTTTTGGGTGCATGTGACCGTGCGCGCAGGGGTTCGCGTGTGTACGTGCATGGATGCGTGTGTGTGTGTGTCCATCTTAGTTGCGCATGCGTGCCTCCGTGTGTGCTTGCGCGTGTGTGCCTGCTTGCGTGCGTACGGTCGTCTTTGTCCGAGTTTGTGTTTGTGTGGCCGTGTGTGCGTGCATGTGTGCGTGCGTGTGTTTAAACGTGTGTTCGTGCGTACACACGCGCGCCTTTTGTGTGCACGCGCGTGTGCGTCTGGGTAGTGAGTGTGCAGTTGTGTGTGTGTGTGCGTGTGTGCGCATGCACGCGATTGGTACGCAAGTGCATGCGTGAGCGTGGGTGTGTGTTCGCTTGTGTGCGTGCGTGTGCGATTGTGCGCGTTTGCGGGTGCGTGTGCGGGTTTGTGTGTGCGTGCGTGCATGCTTGAGCGTGTGTGCGTGAGCGTGTGCGTGTGTGCATGCTAAGTGTGCCTGTGGGCGTCCGCGTGAGTGGGCGCGTGTGTGCACTTGCGTCTGTGTACGTGTGTGGTCGTGCGTGTAACCCCGCATGAATGCGTATGCGTGTGCGGGTGGGTGCGTCGGTGTGCGCGACTGTGTGCGTGTTTGTCCATTCGTGTCTCTGTTCCTTAAGCGTGCTTGGGTCACTTACACGCGTACACACACACGCGTGCGTGTGTACGCGTGTACGTGGGTAGGCGTGTGCGCGTGCGTGTAGGCGTGTGCGTTTGCGTGTGTGAACGGGTGTGCGTGTGTGCTTGCGTGCGCTTATACTGCCGGGCATGTGTGTGTGCGTGCCAACTGGTTTACGTGTGCGCGCACCTTCGTGCGTGCATGGGTAGTACGTGCGGATGTGTGTGCTTGTGTGCGCGATTGTCTGTGTGCGCGCGCATCTGTGTCTGTGCCCATTTGTGCATGTGCGTGCGTGTGTAAATGTGCGTGTGTGTTTGATGGGTGTGCGCAAGCTTCATGTGCATGCGTGTGTGTGCATGCGGGCTCACGTATTTGCGTGCGAGTGTGCACGCGTGCCTGGGTGGACGTATGTATGCTTGTGCGTGTGTTTGCCTTTGTGCATGCGTGTGGGCATGCGTGCGTGCGCGCGCTTGTGAGTGCGGTTCTGAATGTGTGTGCATGCCTGCGCGCACGTGTCGCTGTGTGTGCATGCATGCGTGCGTTTGTATGGGTGTCTGTGCGTGCGTGTGCGTGTGTTAATGTGTGTTCGAGTGAGCGGGTGCATGCCGGCGTGCGGGAAAGAATGTTTGTGTGTGTTTGTGTGCGCGTATGCTTGTCGTCTGCATGTTTGTGTGTGCTTGCGTATGGGACCGTTTGCGTGCGCGTGTTCGTCCATGTCTGTGTGTGTGCGTATTAGCGTGCTTGTGCGCACGTGTGCGTTATTCCGTGTGGCCGTGCGTAAGGGTGTGTGCGTATATGTGTATGGGCGCGCGCGCGTGTGACTGCGTTTGTCCGTGCGTGTGCGTGTGTGTGTTTGCGTGTATGTGTGTGTGCGCACGGACCCCCACGTTTTTCTGTGCATGTGTGGATGCGTCTGCGTGGTTGCATGTGTGTGCGTGCACACACGTGTGTGTGTCCGGGCATGCAATCGTGCGCGCCTACGTGCGCGTGTGTGGGCGCGTCTGTGTGCGTGTGTGCGTGCGTGTGTGCGCGTGTGTGTGGCGTATCTGCGTGCGTGTGCGCGTGTGCTCATGGGGGCGTGTGTGCACACTAGCACACGCACACACAGGAATGAACACATGCACGCACGGATGCAAACACACACACGCACACACAGCAATGCACACACACACGCACAGATGCACGCACACACGCACATACACACAACCACACGCGTACATACGCCCGCACACACGCAAACCACGCTAACACGCGAGCCCGCACAAGCATGCAAGAACGCAAGCACGCAACATTCACGCGCACACGAACACGCAAACGCGAACATATGCACACACGCATACGTGCACACATGTACAAACGCACACACACACTCACGCACACAGGTCCGCGACCAGACACGCAAACATGCGCGCGCACACTCACGCACACGTGCCCGCGCACGAGGACGGCCACACACACTGAAGTAAGCGCTCATCCACGCATTGGCGCATGCCAGAACACGCACATGCACGCGGCCGCCCGCACACACATAAGCACGCACACATATGCACGCACACACACACACGCACCACACGCACGCGTGCGCGCGTGAATGCACGCACGCACGCTCACGCATGTGCTCCGAAACGCATGTAAACACAAAACTACACGTACAAACACCCCCGCACACACGCACACACGCACGCATGCAAACACGCGTACACACATGCGGACGCACACAGGCGTGCACGCACGTGTGCACTCACGCACACGTGCACACACGCATCCAAGCCAAGCAGTTGTTGGGGGGCTTCCACTTGGGCTCCGGCCAAAAACAAGTTTTTCAGAGGAATTCAAGTAGTACAACGATCGAAAAGGCTCGCCAGAACTCATGAAGCATCCTGGACCCTGGACAAAACAAGATTATTCCTCAGGAGCCCCTGGAACCGTTGAAATCTGCCGGAAAAACAAGTAAGGCGGCGGTCAAGCCTAACCACCGAATTTTGATTGAATCCGGCTGAAACTTCACCCTCAGCGATCATTCCTTGCCACAAACTTCCATCGGAACTTACAATTAGGCTAAAAAACAAGAAACTGCGTCTGAATTGGAAACTGCGTCTGAATTTGCGAAGAAAGTGCAAAAACCTACCGTGGCCGTTTTGCGTGTGGGCGCAGCCATCTTGGTATCAGTGTTGCCAGCGCAGACTTCGGAATCTGCTAAGTTTGATGAAACTTGGAATTTGACTTGGCTGCTACGCAGCTTCCCTTGCTCCTGGCTCCAGTGACTAGTGGATTCGCGACACTGAAGTGAAGGTGTGGTTTGTGTGTCTTCATCGAGCAGAGCAACGCCTGGCTATGACAACTGGTCATCGCAGCTAGTTCACTTCGCAAGAGTGGTGCAGCGTGCGCCAGTCGGTTGGATCACTCCCGTGTTCCTCTCGGGTGCAGTGGGTTGACAGCGCCCTTTGGAAGAGCAGCCGCTCACGCATCCGGCCGGATCCAAGATTGTGACTCAACGGCGTGGCTTCCAACGCTACTTTGATCATCGCCGCATCGCCCACCAATCACCGTGGGAGGCTACCATCGGCTACCTTTTTAAGGGACGGCATCACGGGTGGCTGCTCAGATTGGTAAAAGTGCGAAAGCGGTCTCCAAGTTCGCTAACCTACCTGTTTTGTGCAAGTAAGACTTTGGCGTTGTTGAAACACTATCCCCTTGTCAAATTGCTGCGCACTGCTACCAAACTTTTACTTTGATACATGGCTGGCAACGCTAAGGAGATTATGAAGGCTCTCGAAGACTTCAAACGAGAAATGAGAACCGAGTTGCGGAGTGTGAAAGACAGTGTTAAGTTTTGTAGTGATACATGTGACGAAACAAAAGCGATCGGTGCCGGCCTGAAGGCACTTCGACAGAAAATAGCTCATCTGCTCGAAGCTAATGAAGCCCTTCAAGACGAAAACAAGCGCTTAACGCGGAGAGTTGAGGAGCTGGAGCAGTACACAAGGCTAAATAACTTGGAAATAAACGGCATCAGCTCAGACGAGGATCCTGTTGACGTTGTCAAAAAAATCGGCGACGTTCTCAAAGAGCCCGTTTCTGGCCATGACATTGACACGTGTCACCGAATCCCAACGCGGAAGCCAGGCGAGACCAATATCGTGGTTCGCTTCGTCGGAGAGATAAGCGCCACGCGCTTCTTGCTAAGGCTAGGAAGCAGAAGCTCACAACTAAGCAGCTCGGCTTGTCTCAGGCCAACGCAGTGTACGTCAACGAGCATCTTACTCAGGCCAACAAACAGCTGCTTGGTGCCGCATTGCCCGCAAAAAGGAAGTGGCATGGAAATTTGTCTGGACGAGCGGAGGAAAGGTTTTTTGCGCGGAAAGACGAACAAATGGACGCTGTGAGGATACAGGACTTGTCTGATCTGACCAAGATGACGAAATAAGAATGAGACGTTTGCAGCATGCTCGTCACCCCTGAATTGTCACCAAGCATTTCCCACCTGCCTTTATTAGATACAAAACCAACCACTTTAATTCTAGCTTTAGCAGTGTCAAAAAAAAATTGTTTTCAGCCTTCCATGTTAACATTCGTAGCATGAAAAACAAGCGAGACGAGGTTGATTTATTACTTGGGTCACTGTCGGTTGAGTTCGACGTTATGCTTTTCTCAGAAACATGGTTTGGCACTGACAGCGATGTGTGCTCCTTCGATAACTATGTTTACAATGGTTTATCCAGGCCCCATGGAAGAGGGGGTGGGCTTGCTGTATATGTTAAAAAATGTCACTCACATTCTGTGATTGGCGATGTTACAATCACAAATTCCAATGTTGAATGTTTAGCTATATCTCTCAAGAATATAATCGTTGCTATGTACAGACCCCCTCAGGGTAACAAATCACAATTCTTCGATTTTTGTGGAAAGCCTCTTCCCTTTCCTCGACTCCACTAAGCTACCCTTCATTTTAATGGGTGACCTAAACATTGACCTATTATCGGACGCCGCTCATGCAAGGGAATTGCAGAGTCTCCTTTCCTCGTATGCATGTATTAATTATATCACTTTACCGACTAGAATAACTTGCAACACGGCCACATTATTAGACGTTTGTATCTCCAATGTACAGCTTCCGCACACTGAGTCTGGCGTAATATCTTCCGATATTAGTGACCATTTGCCGATATTTTGCTTCATACCCCTCAAAAAAATGCCATAACAAACACTGTTACCCACATGATCAGAGATTTCAATGATCTTGCGCTCAACGACTTTCACAAACGAATCGAAGATACTAATTGGGAGCCCATATACAAGATCACGGAAGTCAATGCAGCATATTCTGCTTTCATAGATATGTTCATAACCCAATATAACACCGCCTTCCCACAAAAGAAAGAAAAATTATTCCTAAGAAGTTTAAGAAGCCTTGGATGAACCAATCACTTTACTCAAGGATCAGGAAGAAAAATAGCATGTATCACCAATTTCTCAGCAGCAGAAATCTCAACTCTACTTGCTGAGTATAAAAAATATCGAAATAAACTCAACAAAGATCTAAAAAACGCGAAATCGGACTACTATGTAAGAAATTTCTCCCGCATTCAAAATGATAGTCGTAAAGTTTGGCGAGAGGTCAACAACTTGACCAATAAAACCAAATCTATGCAACTTGATGAAATAATCAGAGAAAATGGTAAATTAACTGGTCACGAGCTATCAAATGCCCTGAATGACTACTTTATTAATGTCGCTTCTCCAAAATTCTGTCACGCAAACTCCTGTAAATAGCTCACTGAGCCTCACCACTCCCTTACTCAATTCTATAGTACTCGCGCCCACAACTCCTCAAGAAGTAGCTACATTGATCCTTTCTTTAAAAAATGACGTATCTGCAGGGTACGATGATATAAAGGTGATCCCGTTAAAGCACGTTTGCGCCGTTATATGCGATGTCTTGTCACACATTGCAAATCTAATGCTGTCAACTGGTGTTTTTCCTGAAGATCTCAAATTGGCCCGAGTCGTTCCAGTACATAAAGGAGGCAATATAAATGAACTGTCGAATTACCGACCAATTTCTGTCTGCCTGTGTTGTCAAACATTTTTGAAGGTATTATCAATTCTAGGATAGCCGATTTTCTGCACAAATATAATGTGATTGTTGATTCACAATATGGGTTCACGAAAAATAAGACCACAGAGCAAGCACTGTTAGTTGTTAAAGACAAAATAATAGATAATATTGAAAACAAAAAATGTACCCTTGGCCTATTTTTAGATTTTCGCAAGGCATTTGATTGCGTACACCATGAGACCCTTCTTAAGAAACTTTGTAACTATGGGGTTAGAGGTATTGCGTTGAACCTATTGCGGAGTTATCTGAGCAATAGGTCCCAATATGTTCGAACAAATAACATATCCTCTGATATACAGGTGGTTAAGCATGGTGTCCCACAGGGATCAGTACTAGGGCCGTTATTATTCATTACATAAATCAATGACCTAGCCGGCATACATAACTCTCCCGATCTGGTGATGTACGCTAATGACACTAATCTTTTCTTCTCTTCCTGTTCATTACCGGCGCTTCAAAATATGGTCAATGCTTATTTAATCAACCTTCGTGATTGGTTACAGAGGAATAAGCTTAGTTTAAATATAAGCAAAACGAAATATATTATTTTCAAGCCCATCAACACCGTGGAAACTAATTGTATACATATTCATTATGACAGTATAACAATCAATCAAGTTTCTTCCCAAACATTTCTCGGTGTGTGGTTTAATGAAAATCTTTCGTGGTCTGTTCATATTTCCAAACTTACTTCTGAACTAAGTAAAATTGTTGGCCTATTTTATAGGATTTCTAATCTACTGCCTGTTGGTTAAAAGTGTCTATGTATAATGCCCTGTTTTTTTTCAAGACTTTCTTATTGTAATCTTGTTTGGGGTACGACCACGTCTTCCAATTACCAAAAATTACTTGTCCTGCAAAAAAGAGCCTTGCGGGCTATTGAGGGATATTATGGTGCACCACGAAACTTACGCACGCAACCATTGTTTGTTAAACACTTCATAATGAAAGCCGACCAAGTGTATTATCTGCGGCTTCTTCAATACATTCACCAGAATCGCTTGTACTCTGTTCCTGATAGCAACATAGGTTACAATCTTCGCGTAGTAAAACTAAGAGTTCCGCGAACGCGAACAAATTACGGTGAACAAAAACTGAGTTGTCAAGTACCCAATGGCCTAAACAAATTCCCCTTTCCTGATGAGTTTTTTCTATCTGGAAACATGTTCAAAAAAAGACCAAACAGCATCTGATTGAAGGTGAAATTCTAATGTAAAAATGCAGCTTACCGTCTTTGATATATATGCGTATGTGTATGTATGTGTGTACATGGATGTAAGAGTATATATCTATATTTCTGTGTTTCTCACAGAAGTACTTAAGTCGAATGATTTACTTTATTTCATCCGTATGTACGAAATTGAACTCGTACAAGTATCAATTTGTATTTGCCCATGATTGTGCACATGTTTTGTATTCTAGTAAGTGTTACTGCTTATATTAGTTTTGTATTTTGATTGCTGCCCATTCTATGTATTAAGTGTTTTTGCGTTTGCATCTGTACTACTTACAGGCTTAGGGTACCGAGGCCTCGTCAGGCTTAACCGCCTTTTGCCTCGGTCCCCTTTTTCTATGAAGGAAAAAATAAACTTCACTTCACTCACTTCACACCGCACTAAATAACAGCACGCACAAATTAATGAACGCACACACGCACAAAAAACAACATTCCATGAACACGTGCACTCACGCACACACGCGTGTGCCCACACGGACAAACACGCCCCTGCATGCACGCAAACACAAGAACGCACACGCGCACATGTCGCGCTAGACACACGCACGCACCATAGATGCACACCACACACCACACGAACGCTCACATGCAGTAACACCCCGCGCATAGGCACACAGCACGAGGATATG